>CM043700.1:51975619-52068119 GCA_023935145.1 Bretschneidera sinensis | reverse complement strand
TCGTCACAAGCATCTTCAGACGGTGGTATTTGATCATCATCGCTCTCACTTTCGGTTTCCACCTCTCCATCAACACGTGCGATCATGGTCCTCTTATTTGGGCATTGTGAAGCTATGTGACCTACCCTCAAACAACAAAAACACTTGATATCACGATTACGAGTTTGGGATTCAGTTTTTCCTTTGTTGACACTGGGAGCTTCATCTCTCCTTTTTGATTGTTTGGTTTTGGACTTTAAAACAGCCCCTTCGTCTTTCCTCCAATTCGACCTCCATGAAGTAGAGGAACCTAGATTTTGGAATAACTGAGTTCTTTTCCTTTTAAGTTGCTATTCCACCTTTATTGCCATGTGCACCATGTCCTCCAACTCCACGTAGTGTTGTAACTCCACCACGTTGGCAATGTCCTGGTTCAGCCCATTAAAAAACCTCGCCATGGTAGCTTCTCTATCCTCCTCTACATTAGCCCGAATCATAGCGATCTCCATCTCCTTATAGTAGTCATCCATGCTTTTATAGCCTTGAGTAAGACTTTGTAATTTCTGATACAAGTCCATATAGTAGTGACTAGGGATTCTTTAGGGACACTCATCGTGCCAAGTAGCAATAACAGCGTCTTGCCTATCCATCCGATCCTGAATCTCATTGAACACCACGTTCATGTGTTCATATTATTGTTGCATAGCCTGTAATATGAAGGACAACTCCTCCCTTCTTTCTTTGCTTGATGTGTCGCCCCTGGAAGACTTTTTTTTGAAACTATAAAGAAATGTTAGAAATAATTCCTCACCATACTCCCTCACGTGTTTGCACTCAAATTATGTCGCTCACACTCATGTTTCACTCTTAAATTGGCTTTTTTTTCCTGATATTATTCTCACACTCTCTTGCCTTTTTCCACTCGTAGCTTCCCCTTTTCATTTATTTAGTAAACTAATAAACTTGACCAAGAAATTCAACTTGTTGTATTTAAATCAATACCGGCGGTAAGAAAATATTATAGAAACAACGAATCAAAGGAAAAGGATAAGAATCAAATTTTTTTTTTAAGAGAGAACTCAAACTACAAAAGCCACAATTCAAGAAAAAATTAACTTTGATAAGTACGGTGAATGAAAGTATTTGTTGCTTCAGTATCACCAATTTTTTTGGTCTTTTTTCCTTCTTTTTCACGTTTTTTTTTCACATTATTTATTTATTTATTTATTTTTTACTGGGTGCATAACACAAAAACAAGAACACGAAAAAAAATGAACACAAACGGAACAAGATAGGATGATAACAAGAAATGAAAGATAAAAGGATAGTAAACCGACACACTTTGAGACCCAACAAACAATATTGGAATACTTGCCCAAGAAAGCTAAAATTCAAATTTTTTTATAGAAAACCCTGACCCAACATTTATAATGAAACGCGAACCGAAGGTATAAAGTAACAAACCTCGACCCAATGATTATAACTGAATCACTAACCGAAGGTATAAAATTTGAACGCCACAAAGAAGAATCCTTGATAAGTTCATAAGTTCTCTGAAGAACCAATAGAGGAAGCAAACCTCACGTTTTTCTGATTTCTATTCTATTGTTCATTACAATGAGTGCATGCTATTTATAACCCTTTCAGCCCTACACCCCACTAAAAAAGAAACTAACTTGGTTACAAAATAAGAAAGCAGATAAAGAAAGAACTAAAAAAAATACACTTTAAGAAAGTCTGAGATAGGTAAGTCAATCAGCCAATTAATTGGTATGGAACTGGAAAGTCAATCAGTTAATTAATTGGTCTGAAATTAGAAAATAATGAACCACTTTCTCTTTCTAATTCCACGCCCCTCAAGCCATAATCTGCCATTAATCCATGCCATTGTTAAGAAAATTACTCCCAATTAAGCAAGATCAGCTCCATCAATAGCTTTGATTAAATTTATTACGCCTTCATCTCCCTTTGGGCGAACTTGGAATGCCCTGTTTTAGAATCAGCCCAAATCTTTTGAATCAGCCCATTAAGTGCTTCTTTGATCTTCTTGGATCTTGCTCTAGTAATTGGCCCAACTGGAACATGCAATAGATCCTTTAATGGTGCTTGTTGATTCTCATCAGCTAATTCTAAATCATGGGTCTGGTAATTTCTCTCATGGTTCTTCAATTTCCTAGAAGTATAGGCTATAACTCTCCCATGTTGCAATAGAACACATCCCAACATCACTATATAGCTCAAATCCTTCATCACCAGAAGGAAGCACTAATACCGGAGCAGTAGTCAATTTATCTTTCAACAGCTAACTTTTCTCACATTCTTCTGACCACATAAATTTCATTTTCTTCCTTGTCAATCTGGTCAATGGTCTAGCAATAATAGAAAAATTCTAGATAAACCTCCTATAATAACCAACTAAACCCAAAAATCTTCTAATTTCAGTCACACTAGTGGGTTTTTCCCAATTCAACACTGGCTCTACTTTCTGTAGGTCAACAGATATACCATCTCCTAACGCAACATGTACTAAGAAATATATTTCACTCAACCAAAATTCACACTTAGAGAACTTCGCATACGATTTCTCTCTCCTCAGGATTTCCAACACTATCTCTAAATGTTTTCCATGCTTCTCTTCATTCTTAGAATATACCAGAATATCATCAATAAATACCATCACAAATCTATCCAAGAATGATTTAAACACTGGATTCATTAGATCCATAAATGCTGCAGGAGCATTAGTCAACGTAAATGGCATCACAAGGAACTCATGATAGGCATAACGTGTCCTAAAAACAGTCTTAGGCATGTCCCCCTCCTTTATCCTCAACTGATGATAACCCGATCTTAGGTCTATCTTAGAAAACACCCTAGCCCTCTGTAACTGCTCAAATAAATTATCTATCATAGGAAAAAGATATTTATTCTTAATGGTGATCTTATTCAACTGTCTATAATCAATACACAATTTCATTGTTCCATCATTGTTCTTCACAAACAACACAAGGGCTCTTCAAAGCGGCATACTAGGTCGAATAAATTGTTTATCTAGCAAGTCCTGAAGTTGAACTTTCAATTCTCTCAACTTAGCTAGTGTTATAGATATGGGTGTTGATCCCAGAATCACCTCAATAGAAAGCTCAATCTCCCTGTTGGGAGGCAAACTAGACAACTCCTCCGGGAACACATCAGAAAAATCTTTCACTACTAAGATTTCTTCTAACTTTCGAATCTCCTTTCTAGAATCTACCACATATGCCAAATACCCCTCACAACCCTTCTTCAACCATTTACTAGCAGTCAAGGCAGAAATAAGACAGTTGGCAAGTATCTTACATTCTCCTTAAAAATTAAACTCCTCTTGTCTTGGTATCCTGAACACCACATTCTTCCTAAAACAATCTACCAAAGCATGATATGCAGATAACCAATTTATCTCCAAAATCAAATCAAATATTAAAAAAAAACAAATCAACTTCAAACTCTCTATCATCTATACGGATTACATAACCCCAATAAATAGTTTGAATCATAATTCTATCTTCAGTAGGAATTTCAACAATAAGATTATGTATCAAATGACTAATATAAACATCAATAAACTTCATAAACACACTATATGCAAAAGAATGAGTTGTACCAGGATCAACCAACATTCATATGTCCACCTTTTCTACATACAAAGCACCTCAAATTAGGACAATTTTCGGATAAATATTTTATCTGATTGTATCTATAACACATTCTAGTCTCTCTGTCACATTACCACATCTCCTAAGTAGTACACTCCCACCTTTACCATAACTTCCAGTTCCCACAGACTGTCTCCAAATCTAGGGGTCCCACCAATATTACTTTGAATTATGAAGCCATGGATCTAGCTTACCTCTAACTCTGCATTATAGGTTTTTTTTTTCTTTCACACGAACGACTCCTGTAGGGTGGTTGATGAGTCTTAAATATTGCATATTTAAGCATTTTAATTTATATTTGTTAGGTTATTAATTTGTATTATTTCACTTTATTTTATGTCTTTTTTTTGTGTTTTGTGTATTTTTATAGGTTCGTGGAGAAAATGAAGGATTTTCGGAGATATCAAGCTTCAAGAGCAAAGAGGATGCATAGTGCGATCGATCACACGAGATATGCGATCGAGCGCACTTGCCTACGAACGAGCGCAAGGTCAACATCCCACATCAAAATATTTGCAGTTCAGTGCATTTGTGATCGATCGTAACAGACATACGATCGAGTGCACATGCGATCGTGCGTACAAGACATGCGATCGAGTGCACATGCGATCGATCGCACCATTCTGCGATTGAGTGCACTCGGGGCAGTATCCCACATCGAATCTGAAACCTAAAGTGCTCCGAGACTCCCCCTATATAAACACCATCTGACTCCATCATTCAGTGTACAATTCTTGGGCCACATTGGTGTTAACTGGTGGACGTCTGCTAGCATTCTGGTGGATCTCGAAGGCTTTGCTACCACGAGGGGAAGCGCCGCCCATCAGCGAGTGGAATTTCTCCCATGTAAAGTTATTTATTTCTTTTTATTTAGCTATTTTAGTTTAATGTTTAGCACTTTTATTATGAATTATAGTTTCATAGTTATGAGTGGCTAGAATCTTCAGCTAAGGTTGAAGATGAAGCCTCGCCGTTGTTTGGCATAGTAGTTCAGATTTGCTTGTACAAATCTGACAATCTTTTAGTATAAATGTTTTGTTAATTATTTGAGTTAATCTTGTGATTGATTGAGTTTAAATTGTTCTGTTGGATATTCCTTGTGTTTCATCTGATGGATACATTGAATTGTTTTCGATTAAATTGGATTTCCTTTGTGATTTGTTAAAAGCGGATACATTGGATGCTTTTGGTTTAATTGGGATATTCTTTGTTTTTTGTCGTAAGTTGGATTCATGGAATGTTTTGATAGGCTATTTTTTAGGACATATATGCTTAACTTTGGTGGGGTGGATTTGGAAACCTTAGTGTCTTTTTATTAGTTTTTAAAATCAATTTAGTTTAACTTTTATTTATTTTGCAACATCTAATACAAAACTCGGAACTAGGTTAAGATAAGATTAGTTTAGATAAATTTATATTTTCACAACGCAATTCCCTGTGGATTCGACCTCGCACTTACACAACACTATATTGCAAACGACTCGTGCGCTTGCGAGTAATTTAAAACTCACAACAGTGGTCTTCCACCTTGTACACTTATACTACTACTACCTTTAGAACTTCATGTTTAAGCCTCTTCAATCAATCAATCAATCTCTCTCTCTCTCTCTCTCTCTCTCTCTCTTTCTCTCTCTCTCTCTCTCCCTTAAACTTCATCAGATCTTTCTCAATCTGAAGTGCTATATCCACCAACCTAACATAATTCTGATACCTTGTGTAAGATAGTTTCGATCTAATCTCAAAATATAATCCATCTAAGAACCTTTTACACTTCTTCTCCTTTATGTCTACCATTTTTGATACAAATCTTGTCAAGGCCACAAATTTGCTATCATATTGAGCCACGGTCAACATATTTTACCTCAAATAAATAAAATCTCTCTTCTGTTGGGCTCTGAAAGTATATGAGCAATATTTATAAAAGAAAAAGCCTCCTTAAACCTACTCTAAGTTAAGGGTCTATCAACATATGAACTTACCTTGGGAAAAGTATCCTCCCACCATTCTAAAGCTTATCATTCTAACTCAAACCAAGCAAAGGAGACCTTATGCTTGTCAGTCGCTGGTAAAATACCAAATAATCTCTCTACGTGTTTCACCCATAACTCAGGCTCAAAAGGATTTGTAGATCCTTTATACAACTAAACATTCAACTTAGTATATCTAACGAAACAATCTCCCTGCATCTCGTGTATAAACCTACCTTTCCCTTTTTGAACGTCTACCATTACTGGATTTACAACAGACCCAAGCACTACTCTAGCCTGTTCATCGAGTCTATGCTATAGACTATCAACTCTATCATCTGTTACATTCATTTTCTCAAGAGCATGAGCAAGAGCTTCTCTTAACTTATATTTTTCAACTCCAGATTCTTTCACACCCTTACTAAACTAATCAATTATACTATCAACACTTTCCCTTCTAGGAAACTAACTCTAACTTAGCTTCTATCGCAACCTTAGCTCATCTAAAAATTGGGGGCCTACCATGCCCTCTCTGGTCAGAATTGAACCTCTAGCTCTAATATGTCCACCTTTCATCCTCAGACTCTACATTAAAATGCAGTTTATTTAAATCTTCCACTTCTTTAAATTTTTATACAGTCTACAGAATCATAAAACCTAATGCTCTGATACCAAAATTTGTAACAACACATCCCGGGTTGGTCACCCCCGAGACGATGTCATTACGTTTTGAAATTCTAACATGACACATATATGCAACAATATAAAAACGTACATCAACTAAATGTATATATATACATCAATCCTCAACCCTCAACAGGGGAGTTACGTTGTTAAAATTTCAACTGAAATAATATATACAACATATGATGCATTGATATTTGCACATCTTAATATTATTAATGTGGGTCAGCAACTAGTGTAGGCCCTAGTGCAATACAGCTCGTAGATGGAAGGGCCAATTTGAACTCTTAGTAACTAGGGTTACTAGGGTGCATATAAACAGGCTAGGTCCCCTCTTTGGCTCCCAATATGTTTGAGTATTTCGTCTTTCTATCCATCTGAGAAAGTTACTATTGTGGGAGCACAAAGAAAAAACCTAACTCCGATCACTTCCGTTGTGAGGTAATTCAAATTTTCGCTGTGACGTGGCTCAATCAGGTATGTGATTTAATTATGAAATTATTTATGTAATTGTATGTATTCTAATTTCATGTATGATATTATTATTTATGTTAATTTAAACTTACATGTGGTATCAGAGCCTGCATACATGAATTTGAGACCCATGTTAAGAATATTATTTTCTATTTCAAATAAAATTGTTTTATTTCATGTAAAAATGCCTAGTAGAACCATAACTTTGAGTTGCTAGAATTTTCTCTTCCGGTCATCATTTTGCAATAAATTTTGTAGGGTTGTCATTTTGGTTTATTATTTCGTCAGATCTATTATTGATCCGTGGAGGATTGCTTTTAACCTGCAACTTCGTTTGCTTAGATTTAGAATCCAGTGCCATATTCTCTACAGTTGTAAGGAAAGCTTTATTCATGAATCATGATCATTAAGTATATGATTAATCGTAGTGACCTGTTTTAAAATAAGATCAGAATTAATTAAATGAAAGTCCACCCTTAAGTTTACCAAATGATCTAAAATCCATTAAAGAAAAGGTTAGACCCAACTGGCTCTAGTTTGAATGAATAAAATAAATAAATCATTTTTTTAAGAGATGCATTGACAATTACTATGGGCTAAGTACAATGCAGTGTCGAACGATTATCATTTATTTTTACTATTAAATTAGTTTTCATTTTTAGTCTTCTTTGAAAATCAATGACTTTTCGTATTGCGAAACAATGGGTCAGTCTCCTATTGAGAGAATAAAAAAAAAAAAAAAAGTTGCTCCTTGATCTATTTTTTATTGATTAAATTTTGAATCTTAAATGGACTATGAACATTTTAAATCTTGTTATTCTTGAAAATTTTGACGAACCATTGAGGCGTCTTTAAGCCGTTTGGATTTGAACCTAAGGGCCATATTATGTTTCATGTTTATTTATTTTAGATGACCAATATGGGTGTTTGGACTTGATTGTCTACAATATTATAATCATTTAATCAGTCAAATGTGGCAATAACAATCATTAGGTAATGTGGAACCAGATTTCTTGGTTTGATGTGTGACTAAAAGCACTTATTCATGTTATTCATGTTAGGAAATATAAGCTGAATAATGAGCACAGATGAAATTGGAGGAAATCAACTTAACTTAATTTAATAACAAAGTTAGCTATTATATAGCCTTACAGAGCAAATAGAAATAACTGAACAAACGTGAAAATGACTCACGTCTAAACAACTCCTACAACGTGCTGAAAAGATCAAATCAGCAAATAACAGAACCTAAAATAAAAAGTGTTTACAGACGTAATGGTAACTAACCACTAAACCAATAATATAAACATAAAAACTAACATTTCCTCTCTTAAACTGAACACTACAAGCTTCAGTTTACATCAATTTCAAAGCAAACTCCCAGTTGTCCTCACAACTTGACAAAAGTATTCAACTTGAGTGGCTTAGTCATTACATCAACTAACTGCTTGTGTATCGCAATATACTAATTCCACAGTACCATCCTTTGTAAGGTCTCGAAGAAAATGAAAACACACATCTATGTGCTTACTTCCACCATGCATCACTGGATTCTTCGAAAGTTTGATTGCAGAGCTACTGTCACATTGAACAACACATGACCTGCTTTGATTTTGATCTAGCTTCCCCAAGACCCTTTTTAACCATACTGCCTGACATGCACATGAAGTTGTTAAGAAATATATGCTGAATAAAGAGTACATATGAAACTGGAGGAAATCGGCGTAACTTAATTGAATAACAAACTTGGCTATTATATAGCCTTACAGAGCAAATAGAAATAACTGAACAAACGTGAAAATAACTCACGTCTAAACAAATCCTACAACGTGCTGAAAAGACCAAATCAACAAATAACATAACCCAGAATAAAAGGTGTTTATAGGCGTAGTGGTAACTAACCACTAAACCAGTAAGATAAACATAAAAACTAACAATTCATGTATAATGTATATGATATACTTGGGTTCATTTCATGACTCTAAAATGAAGTAGTTTTTCATCCAAACCTGCTAAATTATTAGTGGACTTGTGATAGAATAAGAAAATAAAACAATGAAAGATCATGGTTAATCATTTGTAAAGGGATCCCCACTAAGGGTTTGCACTTGATTTAATAAAAGAGGTCCTTTCTTGGCGAAATTTGGCAACCATCCTTTATTTTCTAATTTTATTTATTTTTTAGTTCAAACAATCCTTTTTATTAGATATATCTTTAAAATATGTATAATGGGATATATAGATTTGTGGCATTGATATTGCAGAGGATTGGTTTGAAATGTTTAAGGCACCACCTTTAGAAGGGAAAGATGAGTAGTTGTCCTTATTGTTTATCTGCATGGAAGCATAACTTGTGTATTTAGAGTTTATGCACTTTGGAGCAAGAATACACGATTCTTTGGATCTATACTTCTTTTCTAGTGCTCACAACATGAGAAAGTTTTATGTTATTTCAATGCAAAATAAGGCTATATTTGTGTTTTGAGTTGATGATCTACCAATCTGTCTTTAATTTCGAGTGTTTTGTCCAATTTAGTGAGATCAATTTTTTTTATTTTAAATAATAATAATAAATAAATAGATAAAAAAAAAGGGTGGGACAAGACCTATGGTTCAAATGATTAAAATCTTAGTCATTGGGTTGTAAAATCCCTATTGCTATATTTAAGGGAAACAATTTATAATGATTGTAATTATTACTATTAACATCAATTTAAATACAAAATTGTGCAACATATGTTCTGATTTTGATCTAAAGAGGTACATGTGGTCTACTATCTCATATTAGGAGGATCAAATGCATACATGTTGTTTTAGTATGTATACATATTGGGTAATATATTTTATCAATCTCGATTTGAAATAGTTTTATTAGTTGATGTGGATGGTTACCGCCAAAGTGGTCTATTCATTCATATTTATGGAGTTATTTCATGTTATTGTTACGAGACGATTATCTAGGTTATTACATTCAATCACCTGCCAAAAATAGGTAACTATGTGTTTAAATTCAAAAGTTGATATGAAACATTTAGTGAAATTTATTTCAGTCTAGATTATTTTTCTGCCCAAACCAAAAATGTTAGACATTTTGAAAACTGAAATACATTAATGTGTTGGTTTCATATAAGAGATTCTACTTGCATGTTGCATACTCTGCCCAAAATGGAGTAAGTAATAATGCCCCAGGAATCTGGTTGTTATAATTACCAATCTTATTAATATGTTGTCTTTTGGTTGTCCTAAACAGTTTCCATTGTTGTTCCTGACAAAAGTTCTACTATTAATTTTTTGACTAGGTCAAATAATAAAATCAAGTCTACTTTCATGTGAGTGTATAGAAAATAGGAAAATTAAAACTTATAGAAAATATATAGCTTTCTTAAATTTTTTAAAATATATTTTCTAATTCATATTTGCTCAATTGGTGCACTTATCGATAATAATTAAATTTTGAGCATGTGAAATATATTTCAATGTTGTAATATACTAATATATGGAGTAAAAGATGAGTGAGATCTCAATATTTTATTCTTCATAAAATTTTCATTTTGTGTACTCATTGTGATTAATTATTATTTTATAATAATTGTCACATTTTTTTCTAAATTTTTTATTTATTTTTGAACATGTGTGATTAATTGCTTATTTATAGAAATATGTGCATATATTCAAAAATTTTAGTTCACAGTAAACTATGTTGATATACTGAGATGATGTTAACAGTAGGTAATCTCTTAGATTAATTGTCTTATTTATTGTACTCTCAGCTTGAAAGAAAATGTAGAAAAGATGCATGTTGTGAGAAATAATTGATTAAATTATTTAAATATATTTTACTATGTTCAAGACATGTAGTAAGTATGCAACTGTTGATTGTTTGATAACTAATAGAGGTACATATTGTTGAGAGTACCTCTTGTTGTATGGTCACGTGCATGTCTATCGTTTTGCATACGTTTGAGGTTGTAAAGGGCATTATCATTTATCTCGATTTTGAAAAATTTCATGGGTTGATGTGGGTGTTAGCTACCAAAGTGGCACACTCGTTGATACTTGTTGGATTTCACCAAAACATATTACGGGATGATTGTTTTTTATCCCGATTTTGGGAAATATCATTGGTTGATGTGGGTGTTAGCTGCCAAAGTGGCACACTCATTGATACTTGTAGGATTTTACCAAAACATTTTGCGGGATGATTACCATTTATCATGGTTTTGGGAAATTTCATAAGTTGATATGGATGTTAACTGCCAAAGTGGCACACTCATTGATACTCGTGGGATTTCACTAAAACATGTTGCAGGATGATTTCAATTGCATCATGCAGTTACCTGTCCAAAGTGGGTAGTTGTGTGCTATAATTTTTGAAAATAACATGGAACACTGTGGAAAAATGATGGGTCAGTTTAGAAGGTTTGCTGTCCAAAGGGGACAATTCTTTCGAAAACTGAGACATTGCCTTTATATGCTCCATGTGTAGAGTTTTTGATTATATGTTGTATTCTCTGCCCAAATGAGAGTTTATAACTATACTCTTAGGTTCTCTGTTTTGGAATATGTTGATTATTGCCTTTTTACTACTTTGTTGCATTCTTGTCTTGAATCAGTCTCCATTTTATGTGAACAATAACCAAGCAACCATTGAGATCTTAACTAGTTCGAATTATAAGAGTTGAAAAGCATATTGCTTTTAGAGTGTACTTGTTTTGGAGTTGAAACAGTTGCCTCTAAAAGACCTCTTATTAAAGAAAAATCTTCTAATTTATGGCATAGGCACCTAAGTCATATTTCTAGAGAGAGAGAGTTGAAAGGATTGCTAGGGATGACATCATACTAACTCTTGATTTTGGGGATATGGAAACTTGTGTTAATTGTATTAGTGGAAAGTTAACCAAAACTAAGAATAAGGGCTCAACTGGTAGTTCTAATCTTCTAGAAATAGTGCATATTGATATTACTGGTACTTAAAATTTGATGATATTTTGCTTGTTAGTAATGATTTTAGGTTATTACATGAGAAAAAATAGTTGTTATCCAATATATTTGATATGAAAGATCTTGGTGAAGCGTCCTTTGTTCTTGATGTTGAGATCTATAAGGATAGATCTCGTGGTATATTAGGTCTTTCTCAGAGAGCTTACATAATGAAAGGGGATAAATTGAGTTTGAGTCAATATCCCAAGAATGATTTTGAAAGAGAATCCATGAAAATTGTGTTTTATGCTAGTGTAGTTGTTGAGTACATTCAAAATGAGAACACGGTTGCTAATCCACTAACCAAAGGTTTGAAACCTATTGTGTTTTTTTTTTAAAAAAAAAAACATGTTGATAAGATGGGTGTTTTAAAGTCTTTTGATGTATTAGGTTAGTGGAAGTTATTTATGGTTTAATATTTTAGTTATTTGATTTATATAATTTTGGAACCCATTATGTTTTGGGTATGATAGTTGTATATTATGACTTATCAACATACATATTTTCATTTATATTATGTTGTCTTATCTCTGTATATGTATGAATTCATTTGAACATATGACATGTCATGTTGTGGAAACTTAAAACTTGGTGTCGGTTTTGAGTTTGGTTGTGTATGTTTCGTGGTTGATACTGTAAACCGAGGTTCAAACCTAAGAAGGGGTGAATTGAGATTTTAAAAACTTTTGCTAATTACTTGTAAGTTTATAAAAACGGTTAAATGGACAAAGCATACAAACAAGTAATCTGCTTTAAGTAAAATAGTTTAAGGAAGAGAAAGTGCAAACTCAGTTTATAGTGGTTCGGCAATATCGGATTCCTTCCGACCCTATATCCACTCTCTTCAAGGAACCTCCTTGAAGTAATCCACTAAAACTTTTAGTCGTACAACTTCACGGGCATTGTACAAACCATACAACCAATCCCTTCCTCATGAAAGCTATTCCCTTCCTCACGGAAGCTAATCCCTTCCTTACGGAAGCTTACAAAGAAGTATTTAATCCTAAACACTCTAAGAGTTATTATAACTCTTTTTCCTTTAAAATAAATGAGATTTACTGTAAAGCAAATGGTAGAGAGATAGCAATAAGTACTTTTTATAAATGAACAATATCTCTTTTTCAAGAATAAGCTTGAAGAATGGCTCAACAATAAATATTTCAAAGCTTTTGAGAAGTAATGAGCAAACTTGTGAATTGAATGTGTTCTCTTCTTGTTTTAAATGTTCATTGAAGTAGGTTTATATAACATTGAATCAATATGACCATTAAACACTAACTTGGTAGGTTTGGTGCATTAAATGCTCAAGTCCCGCGTCTCAAACGGTCATATTTTCGAATTACCAGTCGACTGGATCCTTATACCAGTCAACTAGGTCAAGTGAGAAACTTCACTTTTTAGGCTATGGGAGAGTACTAGTCGACTGGGTCCTAAGTACCAGTTGACTAGGAACTTTCTGTCCCAGTTGCCAGTCGATTGGATTTTTGACACCAATCGACTGGGGGCCCTTTGTTCTATACCCTAGTCGACTGGTATATTGAGCCAGTCGACTGGGTTACCCTTCAACCCAGTTTTTCAAGTTTCAAAATTGTTTTTTACTTAGAAACATTTGTATTAATAGTTTTGTCAAAATCCTTTTGTAAAAAGAGCTATAAGTCAAGCTAAGTATTTGAACATGAGAGATTTATAGTTGTTTTCAATACCTTAATGCCTATTTTATATCTTATGTCTTGTCTTGGCGTCTGAAACTGGTTGAGTTCTTGCATCTTGTTTCTTTACTGAATGCTTTTACTACTTAAACACTTAGATAAAACTGTTAGTATAATTAGAGTAGTGTTTTGTCATTATTAAAATCAAATATGGGTCAACAGATACCCTGTTGAAATCTCAAGATATTTTGAGACATATCATATTGTTGATGACTTATCTAGCCTATTAATAGGCATGTTGTATGGAGAGTCATGTTATGGAAACTTAAAACATGGTGTCCTTTTTAAGCTTGGTTGGGTATATCTTGTGGTTGACTTCCTGTTGAAACCTCGAGGTATTTTGAGACATACCATGTTGATGACTTCTCTTGCCTATTAATAGGCATGTTGTACGGAGAGTCATGTTGAGGACTGAAAATGAAAATAACACATTATTTGATCACTATTGGGCACCATGGTGCACCGAGTCTTAAAGATCCCTTGCAAGTTCCAGATGGGCCGATCACAAGGTCAAGAGCTAAGAAGATCAATGAAGCAATGCAAGGATTGGTGCAATCCACTTGGGCTAAGTTTGCAAATTTATCAAGCAAGACCCCAACATTCAATATGGGCTTGAAAAAAGAAGAACCAGCTTTAATCCATATGATACAAGCTAAAGAGAAGGGTGGCATAACCTAGTGGTTTTATGTAGACTTTTTATTTCATTAAGTATAGGTGTGTGGGCCTATTTTATGTTTCTACAGTTGTAGGCATTTAGACCTATTTAATTCATTAAGTGGACTTATTTTATTATCTATAGGCGTGTAGTTTAGGATGTTTTGAGCTTGAAGATGTTCAACAAGCCCATATCTTTTAATTAATGTAGGCCTTATTCGGCCCTAGGGTTTCATGGAGGGGTTCAAAAACACTTGTAGCCGCATTTTAAGGGTAAGTTGAATGTGAATGAAGTTTTCTTCATACAGAATTTTCAGTTTTCTCACTTGTTCTTGATTGAACTAAGAACTTATCAAAGGCTACTCCTTTGTGGCGTTCTCACCGAATCTAGGTCCTTGAAACAAGATTTCAACGGGTCTAGATTATCTTGACTTGATTCTTGGCTTTCTTGGGTAAGTTTCAATTTGATTGTGGGTTCAAGGGATTTTCATCCCACAGATTCAGATCATTTGGTATCAGAGCCCAAGCTCCAAATCATGTCTGATTTATCTTAATTGTTGCATTTGAATTTTATCTTAGGCCTGTTCTAGGGTTTTCTATTCGGATCTGTAATTTCTTCTTCATTCTTGTTAATTTCGTGTGTTTGAATTCAAATATGTGATTTTCACATTTGATTACTCGTGTACTTGATTCAAGAATTCAGAACTTTGAATCCTTTAATAGATTACACGAATCGTTGCTTTAATTTTTAGATCTGTAATCTTTGCTTTGATTCCATCTATTTCTGTTTCTTGTTGTTGAAATCAGATCAATCTTTTTTTGGAAATTGCAATTATTGTTTCTATTTGTGACCGAATCTGTATTAAAAAGAGAAAGAAATAAAGAAAGAAATTTTGGAACTGGTTGTATGATATACTTTTCAATTTGAAAATTGAAGTGATTTGGTGTTGATTGATCTTTATCTTCAAAGGGGTTGAATATATCATCTTTAGTATATTGTTTCCTAATTGCTCTTTTCCTCGTACAAATTCCTTGTGATGCGAACGTCAACCGATATATTTTGAGACCTAACAAACAATATTGGAATACTTGCCCAAGAAAGTTAAAATTCAAATTTTTGATAGAAAACCCCAGCCCAACATTTATAATGAAACGCGAATCAAAGGTATAAAGTAGCAAACCTAGACCCAATGATCATAACTGAATCACGAACTGAAGGTATAAAGTAACAAATCTCGACCCAATGATTATAACTAAATCACAAACTGAAGGTATAAAATTTGAACGCCACAAGGAAGAATCCTCGATAAGTTTATAAGTTCTCTGAAGAACTAATAAAGGAAGCAAACCTCACGTTTTTTTTTTCCTGATTTCTATTTTAATCCTTCATTACAATGAGTGTATGCTATTATAACCCTTTTCAGCCCTACACCCCACTATAAGAAAAAGGAAACTAACTTAGTTACAAAATAAGAAAGTAGATACAGAAAGAACTAAAAAAAATACACCTTAGGAAAGTCTGAGATGGGCAAGTTAATTAGCCAATTAATTGGTATAGAATTGGAAAGTCAATCAGCCAATTAATTGGACTGAAATTAGAAAGTAATCATCCACTTTATCCTTCTAATTCCACACCACTCAAGCCATAATCAGCCATTGCTAAGAAAATTATGCCCAATTAAGCAACATCAGCCCCATCAATAGCTTGGATTAAATTTATTATGCCTTTATCTCCCTTTAGGCCAAGCTTGGAATACCTTGTTTTAGAATCAGCCCAAATCTCTTGAATCAGTCCATTAAGTGCTTCTTTGATCTTCGTAGATCTTTCTCTAGTAATAGGCCCAACTGGAACGTGCAATGGATCCTTTAATGGTGCTTGTTGATTCTCATCATCTCCCTTCTCTTCAAAAGGATTCGACCTTGAATCATCATCAGAATCATCCACGGGCGCATATCATTCTTGCTTTCTAGCATTAGGGACTCTTTGGTGACGCCCATCGCACCAAGTAGCAATAACAGTGTCTTGCCTATCTAGACGATCCCCAATCTCATTGAACACGTTCATGCATTCAAATTGTTGTTGCATAGTCTGTAACATGAAGGACGACTCCTCCCTTCCTTCTTTGCTTGATGTGTCACCCCTAGAAGACATATATATATATATATATATATATATATATATATATATATATATAAACTATAGAAAAATGTTAGAAATAATTCCTCATCACACTACCTCACGTGTTTACACTCAAATTATGTCAATCACACTCGTGTTTCACTATTAAATTGGCCTTCATTTTTTTTCGATATTATGCTCACACTCTCTTGCCTTTTTCCACTCGTAGCTTCCCTTTTTCAGTTCTTTGTTAAACTAATAAGCTTGATCAAGAAATTCAACTTGTAGTATTTAAACCAATACTGACGGCAAGAAAATATTATATAAACAACGAATCAAAGGAAAAGGATAAAAATCAGATTTTTTTTTTAGAGAGAGAACTGAAACTACAAAAGTCATGATTCAAGAAAAAATTAACTTTGATAAGTACGGTGAATGATAGTATCCGTTGTTTCAGTATCACATTTTTTTTGTCTTTTTATCTTTTTTTCACGTTTTTTTTTAACTGGGTGCACAACATAAAAACAAGAACAAGAAAAAAAAAATGAACACAAACGGAACAAGATAGAATGATAACAAGAAACGAAAGATAAAAGGATAGTAAATCTGATTTTTAGAAGCTGGCTCTGATACCAAGTGATGCGAACCTCAACCGATACGTTTTGAGACCCAACAAACAATATTGGAATACTTGCCCAAGAAAGCTAAAATTCAGATTTTTGATAGAAAACCTTAACCCAACATTTATAACGAAACACAAACCGAAGGTATAAAGTAGCAAACCTCGACCCAATGATCATAACTGAATCACGAACCGAAGGTATAAAGTAACAAACCCAGACCTAATGATTATAATTGAATCACGAACCGAAAGTATAAAATTTGAATGCCACAAGGAAGAATCCTCGATAAGTTCATAAGTTCTCCGAAGAACTAACAGAGGAAGCAAATCTCATGTTTTTTTTTATTTTTTATTTTTATTCTAATCCTTCATTACAATGAGTGTATGTTATTTATAACCTTTTCAGCCCTACACCCCACTATAAGGAAAATGAAACTAACTTGGTTGCAAAATAAGAAAGTAGATAAAGAAAGAACTAAAAAAAATACACCTTAGGAAAGTTTGAGATAGGTAAGTTAATTAGCCAATTAATTGGTATGGAACTGGAAAGCCGATCAGTCAATTAATTGGATTGAAATTAGAAAGTAATCAACCACTTTATCCTTCTAATTCCATGCCCTTCAAGCCATAATTAGCCATTAATCCACGCTATTGCTAAGGAAATTATGCGCAATTAAGCAACATCAGCCCCATCAATTGGTTAGATTAAATTTATTAAGCCTTCATCTCCTTTTGGGCCAAGCTTGGAATGCCCCATTTTAGAATTAGCCCAAATCTCTTAAATCAACCCATTAAGTGCTTCTTTGATCTTCTTAGATCTTGCTCTAGTAATAGGCCCAAGTGGAATATGCAATGGATCATTTAATGGTGCTTGTTGATTCTAATCACCTTGAGATTCATGTCATTTTATTCCTTTTTTGTGTCTTGAATCTATTGCTGGTTGGAATAATACAAGGTTGGGTCTTGATTTAGTTCAACTAGTTCTTAAAGAATTTGAAAGGGAAAACATGTGAGGTAAAAGGCAAGAGTGGGTGAGAATAGTATTGGAAAAGACCAAAAGAGTGAAACATGAGTGGAATGACAGTATTTAAGCGTAAACACATAAGAGAGTGTGTAAGGTTTTATCACTAACATTGTTGTTTTGCAGCGCATTAAAAATGTCTCATAAGAGTGACTCAACACCTAAGGAGGAGGCAGATAATTCATTCTTTGTGTTGCAAGCCATGCAACAATAGTTCGAATGGTTGAATTTGGTGTTGGGGGAGGTGAAGGATAGGATGGATCAGTAAGAGGTAGTGATTAGAAATCTGCAAGGTGGGCGAGATAGGAGGAGACGTGAGCCTAGCGTTGAAAATGAGTATGAGAACAAATAAGATGATAAGGATGAGGAAGACATAGCATCTGAAGTTGAAATATGTGGAATGGGCAAATCTAGATGAGGTATGCATGGAAGTTGACCTAGGAGAAATCCAAGGGATCAAGATGAGGAAGATAGGAAACTTGGGAGCATCAAAATGAAAATATTATCTTTCCAAGGTAGGAATGACTCTATTTAGAGTGGGAGAAGAAAATAGAGTTTATTTTTTATTGTCATAATTATTCAGAGAAGAAGAAGGTGAAGTTGGTGGTAATTTAGTTCGCTGATTATGCACTTATTTAGTAGGATCAATTAGTGACCAATAAGATGAGGAATCATGAAAGACATATAGAAACATGGGGTGAGTTGAAAGCTCTCATGAGGTGGAGATTTGTACCTAGCCACTACTATAGAGACCTCTACCAAAAATTACAAAACCTTACACAAGAGTCTAGGAGTGTAGAGGATTACCATAAAGAAATGGAGGTGGCTGTGATTCGGGTTAATGTAGAGGAGGATCAGTAGGCCACAATGGACAGATTTTAAAGTGGTTTGAATAGGGACATAGCTAATATAGTTGAGTTATAACATTATGTGGAGGTAGACGATATGGTGCACATGGCTATGAAGGTGGAGAGGTAGCTAAAGAGAAAGGAGGCAACAAGGTATACTTCAGTTTCTAGCACTCCTTAGAAACCAAAGTGGGATAGAAATGATCGAGTTGTAGCAAAAGGGAAGGCTGAAGCACATAAAGGAAAAGATAGGGGAACTAGCAAGAACAAACCCAAGGTACATTTCCAACCTTCAAGGAATATAGATATTAAATGTTTTAAATGTTTAGGTTAAAGGTATATTGCGTCTCAATGTCCAAACAAGTGGGTGATGGTTTTGTGTGACACTGGGGAGGTGATGATTGAGAATGAGGATGATAGTGATGAGATGCCCGAGTTGGTCGATGCTAGTGATGATGATAGAGTGGAATACCCTATAGAAGGTGAGTCTTTTGTTGCCAGGTGTGCTCTCAATATGAAAATTAAGGTAGATGATATGGAGCAGTAGAGAGAGAACATATTTCATACTAGATGTTGTGTAAACAACAAGGTGTGTAGTATGATTATAGATGGGGGAAGTTGCACCAACGTACCTAGTACCACCCTAGTTGAGAAGTTGAGCTTACCTTTACTGAAGCATCCTAGACCTTATAAGTTGCAATGGTTGAATGAATGTGGTGAGGTCAAGGTCAATAAGCAGGTTTTGGTGGCTTTTATCATTGGGGGGTATAGTGATGAGGTGCTTTGTGATGTAGTTCCTATGCACACTAGCCATATTTTGTTGGGGAGACTATGGTAGTATGATAGAAGATGATTCATGACGGGTTTAGGAACAGGTATAGCTTTGTAAAGGATGAAAAAATAATCATGCTTGCTTCTTTAACCCAAAACATGTCTATGAGGACCAACTGAAGCTGAAAAGTGAGATTGAACAAAAAAGAAAGGGTAAGGCCAAAACACAAGAAAGAAAAATAAGAGAAAAGAAAAATGAGGGTGAGGCCGAAATCTCAAGAAAAAGAGAAGGTGAAAAAGAAAATAGAGAGATAGTTGAGAATAAAGAAAAAAGAGTAGAGCCACGAGAGAAAAAAGTAAGAGAACTTACAGAGAGAAAATGAAAGACAAAGATGAGTTTTTATGCAAAGGAGAGTGAGGTTAAGAGGGCTTTCTTAGCAGATCAGCCTATGATTTTTCTTGTTTACAAAGAATCTTATCTTAATCTTGATGAAACTAACCAATCTTTTCCTAGTTTGGCTGTTTCTTTATTACAAGAGTTCGAGGATGTATTTCGAAGGAGATGACGAGTGAGTTACCGCCCATTAGAGACATTGAGCATCAAATTGATTTCGTACCTGGAGCCGTTATTCCAAACCAACCAGCCTATAGAAGTAAACCGGATGAGACAAAGGAGCTTTAACGGCAAGTTGAAAATTTGATTAGCAAGGGGTACATAAGGGAGAGCATGAGCCCATGTGCAGTACCAGTGCTACTAGTGCCAAAGAAGGATAGGACTTGGAGGATGTGCGTTGATTGTAGAGCGGCAACAATATTACGGTAAATTATCGTCATCCCATTCCTAGATTAGATGATATACTTGATGAATTGCATGGCTCATGTATTTTCAGTAAAATAGATCTTAAAAGTGGATACCATCAAATTAGAATAAAATAGGGAGATGAATAGAAAACTACTTTTAAGATTAAATATACACTTTATGAATGGTTGGTTTGGCCAGTTTTTATCGGCGATTTGTCAAAAATTTCAGTACACTAGCCGGCACTGAAATTGTTAAAAAATCTGTGGGTTTTAAATAGGGTAGTGAGCAAGATCATGCATTTATTGAGATTAAAGAAAGGTTATGTGGTATTCCATTATTAGCATTACCTGATTTTTCTAAAACTTTTAAGATTGAATGTGATGCCTCAGGAAAAGGTATTGGAGCTGTTTTGATGCAGGAGAAGTGGTCAATAGCCTATTTTAGTGAAAAGCTAAATGGGGCAGCTTTGAAACCCAACATATGACAGGGAGCTTTATGAATTGGTAAGAGCGTTGGAGACTTGGCAACATTACCTTTGGCCGAAAGAATTTATCATACATACCGACTATGAGTCCTTAAAGCTCTTGAAAGGATAAGGTAAGTTAAATAGAAGGTATGCCAAGTGGGTGGAATTCATTGAGACCTTCCCTTATGTAATCAAATACAAACAAGGTAAGGAAAATATTATGGCTGATGCATTATCAAGAAGGTATGCCCTTGTCTCTAATTTAAATGCAAAGTTATTGGGATTTGAATATGTTAAGGAATTGTATGCTACTGATGATGATTTTGCTAGTGTGTATGGAGCATATGAGAATGCAGCATTTGGTAAGTTCTATAGACTATATGGGTACTTGTTTAGAGAGAATAGACTTTGTGTACCTAATAGTTCTATGCGTGAGTTGCTTGTGCGTGAAGCACATGGAGGTGGTTTGATGGGTCATTTTGGTATAAGGAAGACTTTAGACGTGTTGTATGAACAGTTTTTTATGCCAGAGATGAAACATGATGTGGAGAGAGTTTGTGCTAGATGTCTTACATGTAGGCAGGCCAAATCTAGAGTCTTACCACATGGATTATACACTCCTCTGCCCGTACCTAGTGCGCCTTGGGTAGATATTTCTATGGACTTTGTTTTAGGCTTACCTAGGTCAAGGAAAGGTAGGGATTCGATTTTTGTGGTTGTTGATAGGTTTTCTAAGATGGCACATTTAATATCTTGTCATAAAACCGATGATGCAACCCATATCGCTGATTGGTTCTTTAGAGAGATAGTACGGCTCCATGGTGTTCCTAGGAGTATTGTGTCTGATCATGATGTTAAGTTCCTTAGCTATTTTTGGAAAGTCTTATGGGGAAAGTTGGGAACTAAATTGTTGTTTTCGTCTACTTGTCACCCCCAAACGGATGGACAAACTGAGGTAGTGAATAGAACTTTATCTACTTTGTTGCGTACTATAATTCAAAAGAATTTAAAAAATTAGGAGAATTGTTTGCCACTAATTGAGTTTGCATATAATCAGAGTGTTCATTTTACTACTAATTTTTCACCATTTGAGATTGTTTATAGTTTTAATCCACTAACTCCTTTGGATTTGATATCGTTGCCAATTCATGAAATGACTAGTTTGGATGGTCAAAAGAAGGCTGAGATGGTGAAGAAACTCCATGAAAGTGTACGACAACACATAGAAAAGAATAATGAGTAATATACGACTAAAGCCAACAAGAGTCGTAGACAAGTTATCTTTGAACTGGGTGATTGGGTTTGGGTGCATATGAGAAACGAAAGATTTCCAGCCCGTAGGCAGTCCAAGCTACATCCTAGAGGAGATGGTCTGTTTCAAGTCCTTGAGAGAATCAATAATAATGCATACAAGTTGGATCTTCTAGGTAAGTATAACATTAGGGATACATTTAATGTTTCTGGTCTTTCTCTTTTTGATGTAGGTGACGATTCGAGGTCGAATCCTTTTAAAGAGAGGGGGAATGATGAGAATCAACAAACACCATTAAAAGATCCATTGCATGTTCCAGTTGGTCCAATAACTAGAGTAAGATCCAAGAAGATCAAAGAAGCACTTAATGGGCTGATTCAAGAGATTTGGGCTGATTCTAAAACGGGGCATTCCAAGCTTGGCCCAAAGGGAGATGAAGGCGTAATAAATTTAATCCAAGCTATTGATGGGGCTGATCTTGCTTAATTAGCGTAATTTCCTTAGCAATGGCGTGGATTAATGACTGATTATGCCTTGAGGGGCATGGAATTAGAAGGAGAAAATGGCTGATTACTTTCTAATTTCATACCAATTAATTGGCTGATTGACTTTCCAGTTCCATACCAATTAATTGGCTGATTGACTTGCCTATCTCAGACTTTCCTAAAGCATTTTTTTTTTAGTTCTTTTTTTTATCTACTTTCTTATTTTTTAATCAAGTTAGTTTCCATTTTAGTAGGGTGTAGGGCTGAAAGGGTTATAAATAGTATGCACTCATTGTAATGAAAAAAATAGAATAAAAATCAGAAAAACGTGAGGTTTGCTTCCTCTATTAGGCAACAACCCTCTTTCATGGAGAACAAAGAAGTAATCCACTATTTTCTGCTCCTCAGTTGACGTAGAATATTGAGATATGGCAATAATTGCTCGTGAACTTATTTGGTTGAAGTCCTTATTACATGGTCTAAGTATTGTTTTTACACATCCCATGCATTTATATTGCGACAATTAAGCCGCTCTTCATATCGCATTTAATCTCGTTTTTTTGAGTGTATATGACATCAAGAAATTGATTATCATCTGGTTCCTAAAAAACTTCAAGCTGGTATCATCTATACATCTCATATCTCTTCCACTCACCAAGTTGTCCACATCTTCACCAAACCACTCGGCAATGACACTTTTTATTTTTTCCTCAGCACGTTGGACATTTCAAACCTTCAAACTCCCACTTGAGGGGGAGTGTTAGAAGTCAACTCTTTTTTATACATGCTTTCTATAATAAACTGTAAATATTTTCCTTAGTTAAGTCAATAATCTCGTTATGTAATCCCAGAATTCTGTTGTGTAATCCCTATGATCATGGGAACTGCACCTTCATAGACTTGTATATATTATGTAACATTTGCAGCAAAATAATATAGAAGAATCATTCTATCAATTTTATCATTCATCAATCTCCATGCCACTGTCTCAAACTCCTACATCAGTTGATAGCGATGTTGTTTTAAGTTGATTTTCAGTTGTTATTTCCATTACTATTGGGGTATTTGCTGCCTTTTGTGATATAGATTTGGTAATGGTTGGTCATCTCACATGTGTTGGTCTGTACTTTGTAGTGAGTGAAGGACGTCTAAAAAAAGACTATTAAATTATGTATTTTTTGTATTCATTTTAATTGTTATGTTATTTCAGATTCAATATTTGTTTTGTATGTCATTTATTTAATTTAAGAACTTTAACAATTTGTTAAAAGTTATTTAGTTGACTTTTTAGCAGGCAATATTATGTTATCAAAGCCTGTTTATTAATAGATTTTGTTGATACCGAAAATCTGCTATTGAGTTGGAGGTCTAATGTTCGACGGCTTGCGCAAATAATAAGGGGTGAACTAAAGAGTCACCGGAGGAAAGGGGGGTGGTGCCTCCGAAAACTCTCCGATGCCTTTGTTAGGACAAAGTTTTGAGAAAATGGGAAGCGATGTGATATCAGTGTTTCAGTTATGAACTTGAAATTGAAGGTGCCCTTGAATCCACATACCTGGGGCTTTTTATAGTGTTTCGGACGCAGGTTGGCCACGTGCCCAGGATGGCGCGATCCCTAAGATCTTGCTTCTCCGGTGAATAGTCTTCTCATGTGTTCAAGGGCAGTTCAATCCCTGTAATTACGCTTACACTTTTGCATGGGGAGTCCGCTTGTGACGATGGTTATGTCAACTGCTTGCCCACGTGTCATTCGATCATTAGAGGGAGATTATCCATGTGTCATTAGGCTACTAGAGGATGATTTACTAGTGTGGCCACGTGTCGTTCGATCATTGGAGGGACATTGTCCACATGTTATCAGGCTATTGGAGGGTGATTTATTGGTCGTATCAAAGGTCTCCCACTTCCTTAAGTACATTTATATGCTCCAAGGAAGTATAAAAGGGCTTTGGCCTTAGAGACGTTAGACCGAGCATTTAAGCAGCAGTCAATATGCTCGGCCTTGGAGATGCTGGACCGAACATTTGAGCAACAGTCAATATGCTCAGTCTTAGAGATATTAATCTAGCATTTGAGCAGCAGTCAATATACTTAGTCTTGAAGAATTCTTGTGGTTGTTTGATATGGGTTGTCTGCCTTTGAAGTCCTTAGTGGACTTTTGGGCTTCTTCTTTTGGAGTCCTTAGTGGACTTTTGGGTTTCTCTTTTTGGAGTCCTTAGTGGACTTTTGGGCTTCTCCTTTTGGAGTTCTTAGTGGACTTTTAGGCTTGTAAAGAGTCTTTTGGACCATATTTCTGTTTTGGGCTTTGGACAATTTCCTTAACCTTTGGGCCCATAAAAAAGCCCTTAGACCCATAAAAAGCCTTTGGGCAGTTTCCAGAGCCTTCTGTGAATGTATTCAATGCAGGAATGTTGGGCCACTTTTAAATATGGAATACTGGGCCATTTAATGTGCGCAGTTATTTTGAGTGAAATGGCGGCGCTCATCATTGATTGTTCACCTTGGGGAGTGGAACGGTGCCTTGGTTATGCCAAACGCCATTTTTTCACAGCTGAGGGAGCCTTGGGGAACGTAACAGCACCTTGGTTATGCCAAACACTGTTTTTTCGTGGCTGAGGGAGCCTTGGGGAACGTAATGGCACCTCGAGCACATAAAGCATCGCGTTGTTATAACTGTGAGAGCCTTTAAAGAATGTAACGGTACCTCGGTCATACCAAACATCACATCTTCTCCTCGTTTATCATGCTCGTGCTCCTATATAAGAGTAGTTCTTTCTCATTTCTCTTCACTTCATTTGCAATCAGAGAAAAATTTGAGAGCCCACGGAGTCGGTCAAAAGTTTAAGAGTGCTCGGAGTCAATATAAGTTGGAGAATTCTCAGAGTTTATTTGGAGATTTGTGGGTGCTCGGAGTTAGGTGGAGATCTTAGGAGTGCTTTCATTGAGGGGAGATCGAGGCGTGAGCTGAGGAAAAAGCTACTGCTCGGAGTTTTCGCGGATATCAAATCTTGGTGAGTCTCTCGATTTATTTTACCATGTCTTTGGTAGATAGATTTCATGATAGGCCCAATAGTGATAGTGAAGATTGTGGAGATCTATCTAGGGAGTTGGGCCTGTCCTCCAATGAGGCTAATGTAACGACCCATCCCAGGTTGGCCACCCCTGAGACAGTGTTGTTACATTTTGAAAATCCCAGCACGACACATATATGCAACAATAAAAATAATACCAATAGAAAATTTTACATAAAACATGTCATAAGTCTCATTCTCTATCAATCTCTTCTTCTTATTTATTGATTCACCTCAAGACCATCAATTATCTCATAATTACCTCGCAATGAGGTTCACATCATAATATCTACCATTTAGATGGTTCTTATCATGTTATACTTCTAGGTTTTTTTCTCACCATAACTGTCTCTTTGTGAGACTCATTCATCTATAAATAATTTCACAATAACACACAACACATCAACAATTCAATGATGCAATCAATATTTAAAATAGATGCAATGCATGAATTATTATTAGGGAACGTCTTCCCACATGTCGACATGTTTTTATTATCTTAGACCGGCCCCCTCCCGGGTCGTTTCTTTACAGCTGATACCGACTGTCACAGTATTTATTTCCAGCATATACCAGCTATCACGATGTCCCTTTTATTTCCAACATATACTGGCTATCACGGTTTTTCAATTAAACCGGCCCCCTCCTGGTTCTTTTCTTTTATTTAAGGCATATGCATATGGACAATGATATGAAATATGCATCTGAACAATAATATAAAAACAAACATGAATTCAAATATTTAATTGGCTATCCTGATTTTTCTCAAATTAAAAAAAATTCCACTAAATTCCTCTCATCCTAAATCACATCAAATCATCCATCAAAGCTTGTCAAGATCCACTAAATTTCATCTTCTCATAATTCGTATCAAAACATCAACCATAGCTCATCAAGAATTTCACTTATCACTTTTCTTATTAAATCAACTTATTATTCCAAAAGTATTATTTCTCACCTAATAATTTTCTACATGTCCAAAATTCATATCGTACCTATCAATCAAATTTTTATCTACCACCAAAGCATAAGCTAATAATTTATTTAATATTATCACTAGATATATTTCATTTTTATTTAGATTACTTAAAGTAAATCTAACTCACCACGTAGCACTTAAAGCTACCCGTGGATCACTTCCTTGCCTTTCTCGTTCCTTTCAGAAATTTCCCCCGGTTAGGTGATCGTCAACACCTGACATAATATTTATATTAACCTTCTAATTTTTTCTTCAATTCTTCATAAATCACACCCTTTGAAAATTCTCACTTTAAATTCCGGGAAATTTTATGTATGTTAAAAATTCAAAAATAAACATTACATTATTACCTTCTGTTTTTCTGATAGTTTTTCGTGACTCTCTATAAAGTTCCCCTGTAAACTTCTTCAAAATTTTGCTCTTTCAACCTTTCTTTGGGTCCCCAAATGTTTAAAGAAATAGAGTAATTAAAGGAAAACTAAACGAAAATCGGTACGTGTTAATTATGTTTACATATTAGACATATATATATATATATATATATATATATGTGTGTGTGTGTGTGTGTGTGTGTGTGTGTGTGTGTCTAATTATTTTAAGTAAACTTTGAAACTTATGAATCAGCAGCTGAACACCAAAATGCAACAAAGCCTCCACGTTATTAGCAACCTGTAAAACATGCATTAACTTGGCAGCAGGTACTGCCACCTGGTGCCACATGTTTTTTTTTTAAAAGAAAAATCTAATATATTTTTTCTTCTTTTTTTCTTCCAGTTTTTTTTCAAAAAGAATTATTTTATTCAATACTAAATCCTTTGCGTAAATATATATTTTTTAATTTCATATCATATTTATTAAATTACTTTTTTACTCTTACTTTACGATTATGGGTATTAAAAATCTACTCACCTTAAAAAAAATTTGTCCCTGAATTTTTTTTACTTTACTCCAGAAACAAATGTGAATAATATTTCTTCATAATTGTTTCACGCTTTAACGTAATCTCTTCAACATCCTTATTCTGCCACAGAACTTGAACTAATGCAATTATTTTATTATACAAAATTTGTTATTTTTGTCTAAAATTTTCGTTAGCATTTGTATATAAGCCCAATATTTCTGAATTTCTATAGCTTAGCTCGAAATATTATAATATTCATCATGTAACCACTTTCTTAAAAGTGAAACATGAAATACATTATATAAATATTTTAATTCTGGAGGCAAATCCAGGCTACTCACAACTAGCCCAACTTTCTCAACAACCTTATAAGGTCTCACATACTTCGGATTCAGCTCTTCTTTCCTATTTAAATCTCAATACACCTTTTCATTAAGATAGTTTTCAATTACACTCAATCACCTACTTGAAATTCAAGAGGTCTTCATTTATTATTAGCGTAGCTATTCAATCTACATTGTGTTGCTTGACGGTTCTCTCTAAGCAAATTGATCATCTCAGTTGTTAAGTCAATAAATGATGGATCAGATATATTTCTCTCTCCCATGTCTTCCCAAAATATAGAAGTTCTACACCTCCTACCATATAATGACTTAATCAGTGCTATCCCAATACTAGTTTGATACTGATTGTTATAAGCAATTTCAATCGATGACATGTAAGCATCCTGACTTACTGAGAAACTCATCACATTTGCCCTTAACATATCTTCTAGTACTCTAATAATCCTTTCTATATGAGCATGAAAATTTTATTAAATTGCAACTGTGTACCCGTCCGTGGCTTTCTGAAAGCCTCTCCAAAACCAAGATGTAAATCTAGCATCTCTATTTGACACTATACTTGATGGTGCTCCATACAACCTCACAATTTCAACTACATCATTCTTTAATCCTGACCACCAGAAGTTATGCCTCTATCCTCTATACATCTTATTGTTACTTGGTTGTATCGAATATACATCATCATGTACCTGTCTCAATATCTTCTTTCTCAACTCCGCATTATTGGGAACATAAATTCATGTTTCAATATCAAAATACCCTCACTTTAAATTTTGAACTCATATTGCTTTCTAGTAAGCGCTCAATGCCTAATCTTTTCTATCTCTTCATCTCTACCTTGTATCTCTAAAGCATTTTATTATGGATGATTGTACAACAATATTCTTTAACCATGATCCTCTATCACTGGTATTCAACTTCATTCTCATATCTCTTAAATCTATCATCAATTCCACATCAGGACTCCCAATAGCAGTTAAACTTCTTGTAGACTTTCTACTCAATGCATCAGCTATCACCTTCTCATTTTCTAGATGATAGTGAATTGTACAATCATAGTTACTAATCAACTTCATATACCATCTTTGCCTCAAATTCAACTCTCTCTGGGTAGGTAAGTATGTTAAACTCTTATGATCAATGAATATCTCACAAGTGGCTCCATACAGATGATGTCTCCAATCTTTAAAGTAAATACTATGGTAGCCAACTCTAAGTCATGAGTAGGGTAGTTTCTATCATGAATCTTCAATTGCCTAGAAGTTTATTTGTAAATATTCATGCCTAACATTGTGATATAGCTAGTAATGGATCACCTAGTGGTAGAACAGCTTGACCAATCAGAATCATAATAAACTTATAAATGACGGGAGCTGGAATAGAAGAAAAGAATTCTTTTTCCAAGGGATGATTTCACATAATGTAGTACTCGTACAATAACACCATAATGAGGCTAACGAGGTTGATGCATGAACTAACTTAAGAAATTGACAACATAAACAATATCTGGTCTAGGTCAAATATATGAAACATCTTACAAGTCTACGGTAAAAGGCAAGATATTGTAAAAGATCACCATTACCAACAAATAATTTGACATGTTGTTCAATGGGAAATGATGTCAGTTTTGCCCACTATGGCCATTATCCTTAAGAATATCCAAGGTATATTTGCGATGACTAAAAAAGGTATCACTGGATGAGTGAGCAACTTCAATACCTAAAAAGTGTTTCAAGGAGCTTAGATCTTTGATGCAGAGGCTACTAAGAAAAAAGGTCTTCAACTCATAAATAGAATGAGGATTAAGGATGTCGTCGACATACACCATAGCAGTAGTAAAACTCTTATTTCGGTTAAGTATAAAAAGAGATTAGTCAGTCATATTAGTCAGTCATAGACCATGAATAACCCACCTCTTTGAGAGTAAATTTTTTTTTTCTAGATCAATTTTGAGAGGCCTACTTGAGTCCATATAAAGATTTTTTTAAGCGATAGACACGGTACTCCACCTTTCTAGCAAAACCAAGAGGAATAGTCATAAAGATTTCCTCATGTAAATCACCAAGGAGGAAGATGTTATGAATGTCACACTGATGGAGGGACCATTCTTGATTACAACAACGGCCAAGAGACAACGAACTGTGACCAACTTGGCAACTGGGGCAAAAGTCTCATGATAATCGATCCCTTTGCAAAAGCTATAGTGATATCAAAACTGACTCTTGAAAGCTCAGAGGTGGGTTGCCGGATGTGGACCATACCACACAACGAGGATGATGTGCCAAAAAAATGGAGATTGTGACGCCCCAAGATGGTGGTCAAGTCTTGGTATCCCACCTCGGCTAGAGAGGATATGATTGGACAGTTTATAAGTGATTGTCGCCTCTATTTTATACAACATGTTTTAAAGCCGTGAGGCCTAGTGTGTCAAAGTGGACAATATTGTGTCAAGTGTGAGGTTGGGTCATTACAAGTGGTATCAGAGCCAAGGTCATGTGTTCGATTCCCAACAGTGCAATTGTTGAAGGGGATCGAACACATGACCTTGGCTCTGATACCACTTGTAATGACCCAACCTCACACTTGACACAATATTGTCCACTTTGACACACTAGGCCTCACGGCTTTAAAACATGTTGTATAAAATAGAGGCGACAATCACTTATAAACTGTCCAATCATATCCTCTCTAGCCGAGGTGGGATACCAAGACTTGGCCACCATCTTGGGGCGTCACAATCTCCATTTTTTTGGCACATCATCCTCGCTGTGTGGTATGGTCCACATCCGGCAACCCACCTCTGAGCTTTCAAGAGTCAGTTTTGATATCACTATAGCTTTTGACGCAGTGGTAGGCGTTTGATCCTAACAATTCTTAAGCTTTTAAACTTAATAAAGCTAATAGGTTTTTTGTCACAAGAAAAAAGTTGTAAAATCCAAGTATCATTTTGTTCTAACGCATGTATTTCGATTTCCACTGTTGCACGCCAATGTGGAAATTGCATTACCTGAAAAAAAAGATGTTGGTTTGCTGTGGGAAGAAACTCTAGCTAGGAAAGCAACGTGAGATTTACTAAAACGATCATAAGAAAGATAATTTGAAAGTGAGTAAGGAGTACCTGTCACAAAGTGTTGTGTAGACGTGGATGAAGTATTTGATGAGGAAAGACAAACAATGAAACACACAATCTTTAAAACGAACTAAGTGGGTAATCATATGAGTGGAACGCCGTAGACTAGGAATTGATATGGTAGGTTGCACATTTTGAGGAGAATGGTCAGGTTCTATTTCAGGTGGTGGCATGAAAGGTTGAGAAGGTGGATGTGGGGTGGGGGATGCAGAATTAGCTTCATGGTCAACAACAGGTAATGGTAAAACATGCTGGTGGACGGAAGAGATTATGTTGAAATTAAAAGGAGTTCTGTCTCCACAAAATCAACATCATGAGAAGTAAATATTTGTTTGGAGTCAAGATCATATACCCGGTATCCACATTGGGCAAAATTATATCCTATAAAATCACATCGTTTGGAATGACGAACAAATTTATGTCGGTTGACTTTGAAAGTGTGGGCATAGCAAAGACAACCGAAAACCCTTAAGTGATCACAAGATGAACCCATTTAAGAAGGATTTCAAAAGGGGTTTTGCCTTGTAAATTTGTAGAGGGCATATGATTAATAAAGTATGCTATAGTTATAACACATTCCCCAAAAAAATTGATAGGGAGATGAGCTTGAAAACATAAGACACGGGCAACTTCGAGAAGATGCATATGTTTTTGCTCAACAATCCTATTTTGTTGAAGGGTGTCGACACAAGTGTGTTCATGTAAAATCTTATTATCTTTGAATAACGTGTTCCATGGTTGAGAGAAAAACTCAAAACCATTGTTAATGTGAATTTTCCGAAGACATGTATTGAGTTGGGTTTGAACCACGAGACAAAAATTTCTAAGAAAACGAGATGGTTCAAATTTGTATCGCATTAAATAAATCTACCATGAATAATCATCGAAAATAATAAGAAAATAAAGGGAACCGGTGTGTGATGGTGTACGATAACCACCCTATATATCACAAAAAATTAATTCAAAAGGAATATGACTCTTAATATTGCTTGGAGAAAATTTTTTTGAGTTTGCTTTGCAAGGCGATAGACTCCACAATGAGAAGACAATTTAATAAATATGATAAAAAAAATAATGATTTTGAGAAATAGCTAGATAGTTGAATTGAATGCTTTGATGTATGCTAGCTTGCATAATATTGCTCATATACATAAAAAGGAAGACCAGGAAGGTAACTGATCTGATTGAAAAGACCAGGAAGGCAGTTGATCTAGTTGAGAAGACCAGGAAGACAGCTAGTCTGGTTGAAACATGTCGACATGTGGGAAGATGTTCCTAGATGATAATATGAAATAATGAGATGATGTGATGGAAAAGGAAGAAAGAAAGAAAGAAAGATGATTTAAACATATGCGTTTATTTATTTGGTTATTTTATTATTATTGATTGAGATACAAAGTATCAGTTTTGATTGTGAAATTATTGATAGAGAAATAAGTCTCACAAATAGACATATATGATAAAGAAATATGAAAGTATGATATGATAAAAATTATTTGATTGATTGATCTTATGCTGTGAATCTCATAACGAGGTAAATAATGATGTTGAATTGATAATCTAAAAATTATTAAATATACGAGAAGAAAAATGGATATGTTTGATGATTAATTTAAGAAGAGATTGATAAATGGTTGGAATAATATGAGTAGTGATAATAGAATATTATTATTGAATTATATGAGATAATAGATGAATGAATATTGGAAGATAATTTGAAAGATTGAATTATTATATGTGAAGAAATAGATGATTAATATTGGTGAATTAGAAACGATTGAATTATAAGATATGACTGGAAGTATACATATTGAGTACTTATAGTAAATTTAATTCACTGAGTTTATGAAACTCGCTCTTCATTGTTAAATAATTTCAGGTAGCGGGTAGGACAGATAGATTTGTGAGCTGAGATTCAGACTGAGTTATTATCTGTAAGTCTCGCGCGGTCTTTATCCTCAGACTAATGGAAGATTTTTTTTGTTTGTAAATATTTATGCATAATATGTTGTATATATTGTTTCAGTTCGAATTTTAATAATGTAACTCCTATATTGAGGGTTGAGGATTTATGTATATATATGTTCAGTCGATATATGTTTTTATATTGTTGCATATACGTGTCGTGCTGGGATTTCAAAACATGACGACACCATCTCGGGGGTGACCAACCCAGGATAGGTCGTTACAGAAGCTCCATGGCAAGAATTTAGATGCGGATATAAGAAAATGAATTGTTAAGACCCATCATGAACTAGTGAACACGTTCTCGTTCATGCGAGTTATGTATTTCTTTGAAAGCCTTGCAAAAACAATTAGGTATGATCACAGTAGTGGTTAGTTCATCCCAAAAAGATTTCAATGTGGTATAGTAGGCAATGAGGGAACGTTGTTCGTGTTTAAGATGGTAGATCCGAGGATTATTTCTTTAAGAGAATCGTTCTTTCAAGTCAAGCCAAACCTCATGAACTGTACCCTTATAAATAATATGTTAGCCAAGTCTTTGTTGATCACATTGAGGATCCATGATGCGAACCTCAACTGGTATGCTTTGAGACCCAACATACAATATTGGAATACTTGCCCAAGAAAGCTAAAATTTAGATTGTCAATAGAAAACCCCGACCCAATGTTTATAATGAAATACAAACCGAAGGTATAAAGTAAAAAACCTCGACCCAATTATTATAACCGAATCACGAACCGAAGGTATAAATAACAAACCTTGACCCAATGATTATAACTGAATCACGAACTGAAGGTATAAAATTTGAACACCACAAGAAGAATCATCGATAAGTTCATAAGTTCTCTGAATAACCAATAGAGGAATGCTATTATCAAGTTATGTGAAATATAATTGATTTAATATTGAAAGATAATTTATACAATTGAATACTTCTAGTAAATTTAATTCACTGAGCTTGTGAAGCTCACCCCTCATTGTACAATGATTTCAGGTAGTAGGCAGGACAAATAGTTTCGTGAGTTAAGGTTAAGACAAAATCATTTTCTGTAAGCCACATACGTGTCAACATCCTCAGACTAATGAGAAAATAAAATAAAGTTTATTTGTAAATATTCATGCATTTTACGTTGTATATTATGTTTAAGTTAATATCATATTGATGTATCTCCCCTATTGAGGGTTGAAGATTTATGTAAATATTCACACAACCCTTGTAAGCATTTATGATTATCATTTTATCTCTAGTGGGAACTTCAACAAAAATATTTTACATCAAAGGACTAATATATACTTCAATAAAATTCATATGAATACTAGATGTAAAAGAATGGGTTGCACCAAGATTAACCAACATTGATATGTCTACCTTCTCTACACATAAAGCACTTCAAATTTTGACATAAATATCTTAGCTGAATATATCTATAACAAACTGTCGCCGATTCTTCCTACCTCTGATTTCCATTACATCCTTCTCAATCTGAAGTGTTATATCCACCAATCTGACATAATTCATATGCATCATGTAAGATAGTTTTGATCAAATCTTAAAAGATAGTTCATCTATGAACCTCTTACACTTCTTCTCCTCTAGGTCCACCATTTCATGTACAACCATTGACGAGAACATGAATTTGCTATTATATTGAGCCACAATCAACACATTTGCCTCAAATGAATAAAATCTTTATCTTGTTAGGCTCTAAAGGTCTAAGGAAAGTATTTATCAAGAAAATCCTCCTTAAACCTATTCCAGGTTAAAGGTTTATCAACATATGCAACTTACTCTGGGAAGAGTATCCTCTCATCATTCTAAAGCTTTTCCTTCTGACTCAAATGAAGCAAAAGTGACCCTTTGCCTATCAGTCACTGGTAAAGTACCAAATATTCTCTCTACATGTTTCTCCTAAAACTAAGGCTTAAAAGGATTCATAGATTTTTTAAATAACAAGGCATTCAACTTAACAATCTCCTCGCCTCTCATGCCTAAACTCACTTTTCAACTTTTGAACATTTATCATTACTGGATTAACAACCACAGGCACTACTCTAGCATGTTCATCAAGTCTATGCTATAAGTTATCAATTATATCATCTGTTACATTCATTTTCTCAAGAGCATGTGTAAGAGCTTATCTTAGCTCATCTTTTTCAACTTCAGATTCTCTCACATCTTTACTAATAATATCAGTTATAATGTCAATATGTTCCTTTTTAGGAACCACAGATTCTGACTCAACCTCAACTTGTCAAAAATATTGGGGGCCTAACATGCCCTCTCAAATCAATAACTCTAACTCAAGCTCTAGCACGTCCACGTGTCATTCTCAAACTAATTTATTTTAATCTTCCACTTTCTTTCTTTTTATGCAGTCTACATAATCATAAAACCTAATGCTCTAATACTAAAATTGTAACGACCTATCCCAGGTTGGCCACCCCTGAGATGGTGTTGTCATATTTTGAAAATTCTAGCACGACACATATATGCAATAATAAAAATAATATCAATATAAATTTTTACATAAATCTTCAACCCTCAACAGGGGAGATACATCAATCTGATATTAACTTAAACATAATATACAACATAAAATGCATGAATATTTACAAATAAATTTTTTTTTCTAATTGATCTGAGGATGTTGACATATACGTGGCTTATAGAAAATGATTTTGTCTGAACCTCAACTCACAAAACTATTTGTCCTCCATGCTACCTGAAATCATTGTACAATGAGGACTGAGCTTCATAAGCTCGGTGAATTAAATTTACTAGAAGTATTCAATTGTATAAATGGTCTTTCAATATTAAATCAATTATATTTTCCATAACTTGATAATAACATTCTACTATCACTACACATATCATAAGTCTCATTCTCTATCAATCTCTTCTTCTTATTTATTGATTCATCTCAAGACCATCAATTATCTCATAATTACCTCGCAATGAGGTTCACATCAGTCTACCATTTAGATGGTTCTTACATGTCATACTTCTAGGTTTCTTTCTCACCATAACTGTCTCTCTGTGAGACTCATTCATCTATAAATAATTTCACAATAACACACAACACATCAACATTTCAATGATGCAATCAATATTTAAAATAGATCCAATGCATGAATTATTATTAGGGAACGTCTTCCCACACGTCGACATGTTTTTATTATCTTAGACCGGCCCCCTCCCGGTTCTTTTCTTTACAGTTGATACCAGCTGTCACGGTATTTATTTCCAGTATATACCAGCTGTCACGGTGTCTCTTTTATTTTCAGCATATACCGACTGTCACATTTTTCAATTAGATCGACCCTCTCCCAGTTCTTTTCTTTTATTTAATGCATACGCATATGAACAATGATATGAAATATGCATCTGAACAATAACATAAAAAAAAACCAAATAAACAAACATGATTTCAAATATTTAAATTGTCTATCCTGATTTTTCTAAAATTAAAAAATTTTCATTAAATTCCTCTCATCCTAAATCACATCAAATCATCCATCAAAGCTTGTCAATATCCACTAAATTTCACCTTCTCATAATTCGTATCAAAACATCAACCATAGCTCATCAAGAATTTCACTTATCGCTTTTATTATTAAATCAACTGATTATGCCAAAAATATTATTTCTCACCTAATAATTTTCTACATGTCCAAAATTCATATCGTACCTATCAATTAAATTTTTATCTACCACCAAAGCATAAGCTTATAATTTATTTAATATTTTCACTAGATATATTTAATTTTTATTTAGATTACTTAAAGTAAATCTAACTCACCACGTAGCACTTAAAGCTACCCGTGGATCACTTCCTTTCCTTTCCCGTTCCTCTCAGAAATTTTCCCTGGTTGCTGATCCTCAACACATGACATAATATTTATATTAACTTTCTAATTTATTCTTCAATTCTTCATAAACCACACCCTTTGAAAATTTTCACTTTGAATTCCAGGAAATTTCATGTATGCTGAAAATTCAAAAATAAACATTACATTATTACCTTCTGTTTTTCTGATAGCTTTTCGTGACTCTCTATAAAATTCTCCCGTAAACCCCTTCAAAATTTTGCTCTTCCAACCTTTCTTTGGGTCCCCAAATGCTTAAAAAAATAGAGTACTTGAAGAAAAACTGAACAAAAATCGGTACGTGTTAATTATATATATATATGTCTTGGACATTAAGCTCATCCAAGATACTGTGGCTTCAGTGCTTGAGAGATCTATCAATTTTTTCTTCCATTTCTTCATGATGAGGATACAGCTAACAAATGGCATCTTCTTCAAGTTCTAATTGGTCCAGTTACAAGAGCTCAAGCTAAAAAGTTCAAGGAAACTCTCAATAGGCTGATTCAACACATTTGGGCTAAAAACCATCTTTGGGGGCCTAAGGATGATGCTATACGTGATCCACGAGGATAAGTTTCCATAATTCAAGCTTTGGAATAATCTAGCAACTCAAGATTGTGAATTCAAATATTAGTTTCCCAAAATTGGAGACTTACTCGTTTTGGTTGGCTCATCAAGGAAAATGGCTGGCTTCAATTTTTCTTATTACCTTTTCTTTAAAAAAATTTCCTTATTAATTTAATTGCTAAATTGTAAGGCTTGCATGCCAAGTTAGGTACTTTCCTTATTTGGATTTTAGGTTACCAGAATTCAGTTACCATAATTCTAGTATGAAACCTATTCCTTAGTTTCCTTTTTCTAATTGGTTACGAATTCTCATGTATTTAATTAGTTAATGGCTTTTTGGAATAAGACAATTCAGATTTGATTCATACTTTGTGAGAAAAAATTCTCTTTGGTTCTTTTATAACTTCTGAACTCATTAGAGTCTCTGTGGCGTTCATCTTCGACTTATCAATCAATCCTTCCATAATTGATTGTGGCGTCTTTATTATATCAAGGTTCTTGCTTCAATATAAGAAACAAGTCGTGGTCTCAGTCTTCATTATACCAAGGTTCTTGCTTCAATATAAGCATCGGGTCGCGGTCTCACATAAATCTGCTTCTAGACGATCTTGGAAGTCTTCTTGATCCATCAATTTCTTAGTTCTTGATGTGGATCATATCAGTTGGTATCAGAGCCTTCTAGTTGCAGGTTTATTTATTGATTATGCCCAAAACATAACGCGGTAGTTATAGCATAGCTTTGGGGTGTCGATTCGATAGGGAAACAAGTTAACTACAAAAGAAGATATGAACCATAACACAAACGATAAAGATTTTAGTGAGAAAGTGTGAACTTTTGATAATGAAGTAATCGTGTAAAGGACTCCTAGAGGGTGCAGGTGCATGATATGGTGCAGGATATGATCTAGGGGGTTGTGTAGGTGGTTGGTTTTCAGATTGGGGTGATTCCACCACTCCGAATTATAGGTATCAGAGAAAGGTGAAAGAGGCTTCTTGTACATACCTAAGGCATTACATTGTTCCTCATACATTCCTCTCATCTCCGCAAATGTGAGACATTTTTAGGTGAGATGATCTACCCCACCATACACAAAACATGGTTCAAAAGACCTTGCATGATTAGCTACGTGTGTTTGCTGTAAGCCTTTAATCTTTAACACATCTAATTCCCTAATGAGCATCTCGACCTTAGCTTTTAGGTTGTCCTCTTCCCTAAGATGGTAAATTCCACCACCACTATGGTTTTCTACAGGTCGTGACCTATTTATGCTTTCAGTAGCACTAGGTCCAGTCTAGGTGTGAGCTTTTTCAGCAAGCTCATTGAGGTATTCTATGGCCTCATCTGGATATTTTTCTAAAAACTCACCATTACACATCATCTCTACAAATTGGCGCTCTCTATATGTAAGTCCCTTATAAAAATAGCTCACCAAGCGCTAAATCTCATACCCATGGTGAGGACACATACGCAACAACTCTTTAAATCTCTCCCAAGACTGATACAAAGTCTCACTGTCCTTTTGTGCAAAGGTGGAGATTTGCCTTTTTAAAGCATTGGTCTTATGTTGGGGAAAGTATTTATTAAAGAAAATTCGAGTCATCTCAGTCCACGACCCAATAGATCGTGGTCTTAGTGAGTATAGCCAACTCTTAGCTTTATCCTTCAAAGTGAAAGGAAAGAACTTAAGCCTCACAATGTCATCGGTTTCATCTTGACTACGAAAAGTCACAACTACTTCCTTAAACTCTCTAATGTGCACATATGGGTTTTCACTATCCAAGCCATGAAATGTAGGGAGTAACTGTATCATCCCTGTTTTAAACTCTAGTTGGCAAGTATTGGCTGGAAACATGATGCATGATGGTGTGGCTGTGCGTGTAGGGTGGAGGTAATCTTGAAGTGTCCTAGCAACATTCTCATTAGAGTTATCGGTCATATTAACAAAATCCTCTAAATTCTCGTGTGGGGGTGCATTATGGTTTGATCTAAACAAGTTTTCACTAACGGACGTGGAAGGAGAGGGTAATTCTAGTTCAGGTCCTCTAATGAATCTACCTCGCATATCTCTCGGTCTAAGCATACACCAAATGAATCAGAGAGAAAATAAATAAAATAGAATAAAAAATTAGGAAATCAAAACTTAGAAAAAAATAACAATAATAAAAAAATACTAAAAAAAGAAAGAAGGAAAAAAATAATGCAGCAAGCTAAAAGAAGGAACGAAGTTACCGCCTTTACAGCTGCTGAAAAGAAAAACTATTTACAATACTTCTACTGTCATGTCAAAAGTTGACAATCTTCCTTGTACTTAAGCGTGTCTCCCCGGCAACGGCGTCAAAATTTGTTACTCCCAAAACATAACGCGGTAGTTGTAGCTCAGCTTTGGGGTGTCAATTCCACAGGGAAACAAGTTAACTACAAAAGAAGGTGTGAACTATAACACAAACGATAAAGAATTTAGTGAGAAAGTGTGAGCTTTTGATAATGAAGTAATCGTGTAAAATAGATTGTAAAATATAATAGAGGAACACCAAGGTTCCGAGGAACACCAAGGTTCCAAGAATCCTCCCTAGGTTCGTTGCCCTAATCCTAACTTGATTCAATTGTTTTTATCTCGATTGCAAGTTTCACATCCCAAACAGACAATCGGCAAATATTCAATAAGAGCATGTATAAACCCTAATGTAATTGTTATGAAATACTTTACTTTTGATTCATGCACACATGATCTATCTTATAGGTTTATCAAGAAACGACAATATATCTTTTATGACAATATTGCAATAATGGACAAGCCTAAAGAATAAGTCTACAGGACTGAATCATACCCAAACAATCTTGACATAAGAAAAGCATGACTAGATTTATATCAAGGAGAAAGATACAATCACCGGATTAGAGAAAATCTTGTAATTAGATAGTAAAGTAAATCATAACAATGTTTTGACAGTAAATCCCTACTACAACTGAATCAAATAAAGGAAAATAGGAACAACTACACCTAAGGATTCATCCTTTCGCCTTGTTTGGAGATTAGACGGCCATGGGGTTCCTCCTTTTCTCTTTGGACCCTTGTCCAACCTCCAATCCCTTTATTTCAAACCCTAAAGTGATCTATTTATAATACAAAGGTCCAAGGGTGTTTTAGGGTTTTAAACTATCATTAAAACCCTAATTAGTTCGTATCTCGGAAACAAAGGTTTCGTGCTCGTGCTGCGGCTCAGATTGATTCAGGCCGCGGCTCAACTTATGCTAATTCTTCATCATTCTGTGGGCCGCAGCCAGCCTAATCCAGGCTATGGCTCACCTTGATCTAGGCCATGGCCTTACTTTATGCTTCTTCCTTGCTCTTTTGGTGCACTTTCTGGAGGCCGAGGCTTAGATAATTCTAGGCTGCAGCGCACACTCTATAAACTTGATTTCTCTTCATTTGCCCTTCCGCAACCATGTCTTTACTTTGGTGTGCCTCGAGTCTTTGTGCTTCAAACAACAATAGTTTTTTCTCCTCTTTTGAACTTAAATTATCTGAAAATGCACCAAAATAAATTAATGATCCAAGAATACCACTTTAGAGTTATTAACGTATAAAAGTGCAATTAAGATCTAGATCAACCCTAAAATGCTAACGATTAAGAACTATTAAGATGCATTTTATGGCTCTCATCACTTATCTTTTGTTTTAATTCATTAAAAAAAACGTGAAAAAAAAACAAAATTAAAAAAAAGAACAAATTTCCAATTTAGAAGAAAAAAAACGTGAAAAAAGTGTGTGATATTTAGATTCAATCCTTTCAATTCTTAGTTCACATAAATTTGCTTCTAGACGATCTTGGAAGTCTTCTTGATCCATCAATTTCTTAGTTCTTAGCGTGGATCATATCACTTCGATTCGCCTGTCCAGGTTAAGGTTGCTTTTGGAGAATTAACTTTCTTTAGACCGATCGATGCAGAGTAGCGGAGGCTCGGTGGTGGAACGGCTGTCAGTCGGATCCTCATTGCTAGAGGATTCCGTTTGTCTAGGAATTTGGTGAGAGGGAGGAGGTGAGGGTTGTCAACCCCCGTTCCGGACTTCGGCAGTTAAGTCGGCTATTAATTGAGAAAGTTCTTGGAACTGAGCCTGAGTCACTGGGGCGGTCAAATGATCTGTGGCTGTTCTTCCAAGATTAGAGGAATCTGCCCCAGAGTGGCGAGGGCACTGCTCTCTGACGGGAGGTCATCGGCTTGACCTAGGAGTCACACGCTCGAATATCATGAGGAATCTCAACCTAGATTGTTGGCTTTGGGTATGGCTCCGGATGGGGGCGGAGCATGCCGTAGGGGCTCCTTTGCTGCCTTTTTCGTGGTGTTTCTGGATGGGATGACAACAGATGAGTTCTTTATACTTCTTCGCTTTTGCTGTTAGTGAGAGATGGTGGTTTCGCACAGACAGCGCCAATCTGTTGATACCGAGAAACTATCGTTGACTCTGGGGTCAATTTCTTTGGATCTGCACAAGTAGGATGGATGAGCTAGAGAGCCTCCGGAGGGAGAGAGGGGGCGAGGCCTCTGAGGAAACTCAGACGCTCTTGTCAGTACGAGGGCTTGAGAAAATGGGGAGTATTGATTAGTGTATATCGAATTTGTAAAGACTGAATCCTATTTCGAATCCACATACCTTAGGCCTTTTATAGTCTTCTGAGGCAAGGTCGACCACGTGGGAGGGATGGCTCTATTCCTGTAATCCCGCGTTTCTGCAGTTGAATCTTAGTTGCGTGCTCAGACATGGTTTGGTCCATGATTTGCGCTTTGATGTGGCAATTACGTGACCTGCCGATTCCACGTGCCTTTTGGCCGTAGGACAGAAGCCGGTTACGTGTTAGCGGCCTATTGGTGACATGTGGCTCTGTGTGTTGACGGTCCATTGGCTGCAGGTGACTCTATGTGTCGATAATCCATTGGTCGTGGCTGTTGTGGGCTCCATCACCTTCCAAGATTTTACTCCCCAACTGACATCTTGTTAAAAAAAAAAAAAAAAAAGGATATGAAAGGATGCATGGAAATAGGCTCACCAAGGTGGTGATATTGGTTACCTTCACTTTAAATTTCTAATATATCTCAGTTTGATGTAGTCATTGTTTTTCTTTTATCTATTATGTGAGTCTCATTAGATGGAAACAAATTGCATAATTTCTATATAATAATTCATGTCAAAGCAAAGTAGATTCTATATTCCAGACATTTTGTGAAATTCCAATTCCCATTTATTTTGTATAGGTGTGCTCCTTTTCTATATAAAATTTAATTTCTCTCCAGGATTTTTTAATAATCTATTAAAAAACAGCAAACCATTTGTCTTTGCAACGATGGACAAGCAAGCCGGCAACAGCGACTGCAGTTTCTGATGAATTGGGATTTATATTTCCTTTTTTGGTCAAGGGCTGAATCTATTATAGCAACAATAATTATGGATTACTACCAAATTCCAGCTCGGCAACAGCCCCAGTTGTAAGACAATACCCACCCACTGCTTCTCCATCATCACAAGTTCTCGGAAATCCATGGTAGTTTGATTATAGACCTTGACTGACCAAAATAAAAAGGCTCCCTTCTAGCAATTTAGATTTTTTTTCCTCCTATTATTGTGATAAATATTCATAACTATTTAAATCAAATTTAAGCACTAGTTGTAGCTTCAATTTATGACAGTTAAAATTATTTTTGAAGCAAATTTTGATAAAATAATTATAGAGTTAAAAACTGTTTTATGTTTGATGAAACAACTCTGACAAAAGTTGTTATGACTCTCTAAGGAATGGTAATTGAATTAGCCTTAGTATCAATAAAGCCCTTGTGTTTTTACTTCGGCAACCGCATTTTCACTTTACTATGATTGATAAAAGAAAAATGTGAGAGCAGCAAAAAAAAAAAAAAAAAAAATGAAAATAAAAGAAAAGATTGATTTTATATTTATTAGAGAATAAGGGAAACTAAAAGAAGAGACAAGCAAGACAAAAATAAAACAATTTTAATTTTATTCTCTAATTTCCTCGATTAGTAGAGGAAAAGCTAGAGGAGAAAGTAGATAATTGCATCGTCATTTTCTTTTATCTCCCTATAATTGTTCACATCTTTTTTCCATGTCCCTAGAAAAAGATAACTTTTTTTACTTAGTTGTGCTAAATTATATATTTTTTTATTTTTATTTTGACATCAAAATGAAACAAAAGAGAGTTTATTGCTTGGTAAGACAATAATGAAAACAATTTTTTTAATACACATTCAATTTCTTGTAATTATTTTCAGATTTTATTTTATTTTTATAAATTGTTTCTTTAGTGCTTGACCTAACTTCTATTTATGGGAAACAAAAATCATTGCATAAACTCTACTAAACATAACCTACCAAAATTGGAAAATAAGAGCTTGTTATTATAATTTTGATTTGACTGGAAACAAGTATTGTGTCAAAAATGGAACTAAAGAACCAAGGCTTAGACATATGATGACGACGTTTGAGTTGGATTTAATCTAGGTTTTAAAATCTTTTCAAGACAAAAAATTGTTTTGAAGAGATTTAAGATACTAGATTAAATCCAGCCCAAAAGTCTATCTTTAAGGTTCTTATTAGTAAAGAATAAAAGTGAGAGCAAAAGAAGAAAGGGAGGAAAGAAGAGAGAGATGATGGAAGAATGAGATAATTGATATTTTTTATTTTTTATTTGGTAAAATTAGTAGAAAAATAAGAGGAGAGAAAAAAAAAAGTTTATTTTAGCTTTCACTTTCCAATAATATCAATTTGAAATGATTATGATTTGGCCATGTAGGAATAGAACACCAATTATCTTACTCTATTTCCTCTCACTTTTTTTCTTCTTACAAAATGATAGAAATATCACTATTTTCTAATTAAAAAAATAAAAATCTACAAAATTTAATGTGGATATTTATTTTAAGAAAAAAGAAATATGGGCAGAAATTACTCCTATGAAATATCATTTATGTAGTTTACCTTTTAAGTTAGGATAACAACGTATAATAAAAAGCAGAGTATAACTTGACAAATAAAGTTATTAGCTATAATTTGAGGCATGTTAATTACTAATAATTATTTCCATACAAACTTAAGAATGGACACAAAATAGGAAATATATGTTTTCATTTCATTTTAATTACAAAGCTCAACCCATTTTTTTGATATATTTTAAATTCATTTTTCGAAAGCACGAAAGATATTCAATAACTACTAGCATCTCAGCACGTGCATATAATTAAAGGAAAAAAAACCAACTGCAAATAAAGAGAATTTTTTATGCCGAAAATCTGACGCAATCTGAACTGTCGAAGAGTAGACCTGCATACATAAAACAAGGCATAAACCTAAAGTCAAGGAGGATCGGAGAAGGGTGTGCCTCTGGCAGACTCTTCGATACCTAAGTTAGTATAAGGTTTTTTGCTGGGGAATAAGGCAAACCGAAGAGACTGAGAGTTATGAGTGCAGAATTGTTCGTACCTTTTGATTTATGAAGACCATTTTTATAGTGTATTGGAGTAAAGTTTGATTAGGAGAACAATTGTAGTGTTAGGATATGAGTAGTGTTCTCTTTTCGAGTTATCTAAATCCATATGAGTTTATCTAGAAGCTGGAGTGGCGGGATAGCATCATGTCTTCTGGTGTGGAATTACCATTGTGCCCCTTGCCATGTGTTGGGAGGAGATTGGTTGTCTTGTCGTGGTTTAAGAAACTACCAATTTGCCTTGGAGATAAACATGTGTCATCATGTTATTGGAAAATGATTTTTTACTCTACATCAGATGCCCCCCACTTCCTTAAGTGCATTTATGTACTTGAGGAAGTAGATAGCATGGGGTTAAGATGGTGGTTCGAACCTATTTGTGATTAGACTAGTCACCATCGAAGTTTTGCCGAACACCTTCGAGGTGTTTGAGAAACGGCTCGAAGTTTGGCGATTGATCTGAGGCATTGACATTCAGTTAAAAACTTATCAGAATTTGGCGACTAAGCCTGAGGAGTTAACACTCAGTCAAAACTACTCGGAGTTTGGCGATCGATCCAAGGCGTTGATATTCAGTCAAAAACTGATCGAAGTTTGGCGATTGAGTTCGAGGAGTTGACACTCAGTCTAAACTGCTCGGTGTTTGACGATTGAGTTGGAGGAGTTGACACTCAGTCAAACTTGCTTGGAGTTTGGCGATTGAGTCTGAAGAGTTGATACTCAGCCAAAACTGCTTAGAGTTTGTTGGAGAAGTCCGAGGAGTTGAACATGGGCTCCAACTGCTCGGAGTTTCGGTGAATGTGGGTTGCTTCCGAGGAGAAATTTTGCTAAGTTTGGTCAAAAAATGCTCGTTCCATGATGAAAGATTGTGCCCTTCCATCCATTTCTTACCTTTTAGGCTATGTCTAGAACTAAATAGGATAGGTAATTGATGAAAGATTGTGCCCTAGGTTCACGTCTTTCACTACCTCAATGAAATTCAGTATTCTAGTATAGAATTGGCAAGAAAGGAATAAAAAAAGAGAAAGAACAAAAAAAACGAAGGAGTAGACAGTAGGAGCTAATTCGGACGAAATAGAATTTTAGGATAGAATAGTTGAGATTGGATTTGGATTGAATGGAATTGGTGAACCTAATATTTAAAGCGGCTCAAGAGGCACTGCCGCAGATGCCAGCACCGGCGAAAGTTCCCTCCCCTACTTCCCATACAAATCTTCACTACAATCCTCTAGAGCGGGGGAGAAAGCCTTTTTCGCATCTATCTGAATGAGCTTTGCAAATACAAGGGTAAGGGGGAGCTTCCCTTGTATAAGACCTTTTTCGAAAAAGCTTACTCCATCTTTGAGATTCAAAAAAAAAAAAAAGATTCTTCTTTTAATAATGGAAGAGCTTGATCCAGATGGGGGCTGGCTTGCAGGCAGTGCTCAGTTTATGAAGACTAAGAATGGAAAAAACTTTTCATTGAAAAGTCTCGATGCTATCTTCGACAGTGTTGAGAGCGAAGGCCGCAATAGCCTCTACTTCCACTCTTTCATTTTTTAGAAGAAAGAAAAATAGACTACCCAACCGGATCTATCAGCAACGACATCCCCTTGAACTAAAAGAGTTGTTTGTTATATATATAGACTTCATATCTTTTTTTTTTTTTTTTTACATATTTCTTCCTTATTCTGATTTTGGTTTTCATGTACAGGATCTTGGTTCGTGCTTTATAGAATTTCCATTATAAAAAAAAAATCCAATCCCGCAAGGTATTGTTCATGGAACTACTATCGAGATTCTTCGGACCATAGTACCTAGTTCTATGGTTATTCCATAAATGGGGAATATCAACCGCTTATGCAGCCACTCTTTCTGAGGAGACCCTATTGAACCATTGCTTGTGCTACGAGGAGGACCCTGATGTAGTCAGGTTTGTCTACGAGGAACTTCAAAGAGAAGCCATACTTTGAGCCTACAACGAAGCACTGCGTAGGTTTCTTAAGGCAGGGATGCTTTTGGAGCTAAAAGGAAAAAAGAGAAATGATCTCACAGCTCCTATTTGCCCCTTTATCTAGTCTAGTAAGGTTTTGATTTACGAGGTTCTAAATACAGCATTTCTGACTTAATGGATGCACTAATGGATGAGGGGTCGGGCAATTCCTGAATATCGATAGAATGTTGATCAATATTCAGGAAGATATCGAGGATCACGGCAGGATCCTATTTGATCATGGTCAACACAGGATTCGGAGCCCCCTGCTCAAACAAAAGGATAATCCTTCAAAATTTTCAATTCCTTTCAGATTTCTTATAGAGGAGGGGGTAGGAGGGGAGAATACTCATTTTTCATTCTATATAGGAGGGAGCAATTGTGAAGCTTAGAGAGGCGGCAGCTACAAATCACTTCTACCGAGTTCCCCAACAGCAGCTTAGCTTAGTAGCTTAACTCTTCCTACTGGTGTGGTGCTGCTGGATGGTTCTGATCAATAGAAAGAAGAGGATAAAAAAGCTTATGATGAGCATCTATTTGAGTCGATCATTTCCAAGATCTAATTCCAGCTTTTTCTTATGTAGTGGAAACGCCTTGCAATCTGAAGTTTTACGCTTAAGGGAAGAAATATGGTTGATGGATGCAGGACTTGGGACCCCAGAATTTCTATGCAAGATGAGCCCACAGGAGTGCCAATCAACCAAGCCACCAGGTTTGAGAATAAGGTGGGATCCCTGGATGTAGTGGCTGGTGAATCACTGATCAAAGAGCGAACAACCACCAGGTTTAATAATTTGGTGGGATCCACAGATGTAGTGGCTGGTGAACCACTTCTTCTTCCACGAAGATTCAGACAAAACCGAGCTTGGATGGAACTAAACAAGATTTGGCGAACGAATACAAAGGTCAAAGGCTTTATTATTGAGAAAGTAAAAGGAGGTTATTAGAAGCCATCGCATGTTTCATTACTTTTCTTCCGTTCCGTCCTCTCATAAGTCAAAGGATATCGAATGATCGATTCACCATTGGGAGCATTAACCCCAAAAGGACGAATATTGTAGTGTTCTAACAATGGCAGATCAAACAAGAACTTGATGAGCCAATAAAGAGCACTTTTTTCAATTCTGAAGCCCCTGATAACACTCTTATCACCTTAATCCATTCTTTTGTTGAGGGTTTAGCACGGATTCCAGCCCTCTAGTTACATAGCGAAGAAAGAAAAAGGCTCTTGCTCGAATGCGTGACTGCGGCGCACCTATCGCCCCAGCGCAGCACTAGAAAATGCATGTTGGGTTGAACAAGAATACTGCGACTAGGGAGACGCATAATGGAATTCAAGGCATAGTCTCAATAAAAGGAATTGAACACCAACCAACGAGTGGTGGATTTTGATGGAGTCGGCGTTAGCGCGCTACAACTAGCAGCCCCTTTCTTATTATTAGTAAGATAGGGAAAGCCCTTTCTTGTTATTAGTAAAGTGCTAACGTCCACTTTCTTTAGTTTGCTAAATCTCTCGCGAGATGTTGGCAGACATCTATAGTCAAACATCAAAGGCAATTCAGTAATGGTCGAGCCAGACTACATCTTCTCTATCGAAAGAGCAAGAACTACTTTAGCTCTAAAGCTATTGACAATCTACCAATGAGACTATCAAAAGAGACCTACCTAGGACTGATTGAACAAAGACCTTGTCGACCAATGCCTTTGACCCTTTCCTCTCTCCAAAAATGAGAAAGTAATTAGCAATCCAACTTTTCAAAATTTCTTTAGACTATACATTATTTCAAGGGTTTTAAAAAATTATATTATAATTGTACCCCTAAAATAAAAATATGGGGTCAAAGAGAAACCTACCCCATGTACCTACTAATGCATTAAAATATTTCAACTTAATTTCTTGATTTACCCTAATAAATAAAATATTTTACACTACTTAAAATGAAAAAAGAAAACATGATAGTTACTAATAAAAAAGCAATTTTGAAAAATTAATAGTATTTTTTATAAAGACAAAATATTTAATAATGTTCCCTTAAAAAGTTATAAGTCCAAAGATAAACTAACAAATTGGGACGGAGAGAGTATTAATTACTCTCAAGTTTCAAGACACAAATAAATGAAACAATCATTTCTTAATTGTACAAAAGTAGCAAAAAAACAAAATTAAGTATGGTTACTTAGTTATTGAATTTTAATTTTATAATGTTCTTTTTTTACCTTTGAATACCACCGTTGGAAAAACAAAAGGACAAAAAGAAGCCTAAAAGCCCATTGACATCTAACAATTTCCTCTCTCTCTTTCTCTCTCACATAGACTAAACAAAAAGCCTACATGTTTTTCTCTACCACACTACACATCACTTACTCATATATATTATAACTGTAGAATACAAAAAATCAAATAGGCGAAGAGGAAAATATGTAACAGCCTTTGAACGGATTCAATGAAATTAGTTTACTGAATAAAAAACAAAAGAGAAAAAAAATTATTAAGTGATTGCACCTCCTCAACAAAGGTCCTGAATCCGCCACTGGGCACAACCACACAATTAAACATTGTAATACATAAATGATAGCAAAGCAACTAGCAGATAGTGCAAATAATAATTGAGACATTAAATCTTTTACAATCTTGCAACATGATGATGAACAGTTAGAGAATGAAAATGTGTCATCATTCACGGATCAAACGGGAAGTAGAAAAATAAATATGTAAAACTAAATTGCAAGAGAAGGGTATACCTAAAATTCCACTCAGTGCATACATAAGGACCTATGCGAAAATGGAGATAGAGTCCACTGGATCCCACTAGCTTCACAAACTTGACAATGTCGTATCTTCCTTCAAAGTTATACTGAACAAGCAGTGCAGAAGAAAGATTAATATTTTACTGAAAGCAAATAAGCCTTGGCCAGGAGAAGCTACTGAACAACTAGCTCGGCAAAAGAATTTATTGCACCTGTCCTCTAACTGGCTCATGCCCATTCCAAAACATGTAAGTTTGAATCACATCTGCACCACCTTCCTTGCCCTTTGCAATGAGGTCAGGCCACATCTGACATCATGTCAAAGATGTTAGCCACAGGCAATCTATTGACAAAAAAAACAATCATAGGCATCAAGCACTGTCAAACGCAACTAATCCTTAATGTTGCATAACAATTCAATTAAGGAGGCACTGTCTTTAGCTTTTTTTTATTAAAAAAAAGGTGATAAAATTATTTCCAAGATGCTAATTAGTGAACACCTAATATTCAATTTCTTACAGAATACAGACTATGTTCCATCAATCTAATATTTAAATTTTTTATTTCTCCACTTTTTCTGATATTTCTCAGCAATTCGTGCATAAATATGTTGGTTTATCCTAATAAAAATATATTTTAAAATTATTAATTTCACAAATATGGGCTAATGCTAGAATGTGGGCGGAATGTTTGTATAAAGAGCACAACATTTGAGACAAGTATAATAAGAGATAAAATGAAACCCCCGTTAAAAGGTGGGAAAACTGACTATGAAACACTTATTTCACCGTAAATCCACTAGCCATTATGGACTTTAATTCATGTAAATTATTAAAATCCCATCAACTCCATAAATAGAACTCTTGCATGGCCGTATATACATTCTCTATCCTTTTTTTCTCTATGTATAGACTAAATTATATTTATTATTAACCGGATAAAGATACGTCTTGTCCATTAAAACTCATTTGTAACAGTGCTGACATGTAGAGTATATTGGGTTGTATCGTGGGATAACACACTAAGAGTGAGCACCGCCCTACCAGTCACCATTGAACTTCTGCGGAAGGCATAAATCATCTAAAAGAAGAAGATACACGCACGTCAGCTAAAGCCTTCCTGGTGATTCCCATTTTGCTTTCTATTGTACATTTATCAATTATGTGTTAAAACCATAAAATTATACATTTGAGATGTTTGTCTTCTAATTAGTGACTATTTATTTTAAATATAAAAATTACTAAAAAATTATTTTGAGGAAGTAAATGTTTCATGCTAATCATAAATCCTAGGAGAGAGAATTTTTCTTCTTTCTATATATATGTTGCACACATTGAACCATCACTTAACCGAATAGTTTGATGTCTTTCTTTTCGTTATGATTTTGTTCCAAGTTGTTTGATTTCTTAAAAGCCGATAATTTTTCCATCTTGGATCAGGGAAATCTTTTAGAGGTCAAAATTTTGACACTCTCTATAGACTAGTCTCCAACTTCCTCAACAACCCAGGAAAGCATACAATCTCAGGCGAAGGCGATGCTTCTGGGATATAGCGTGAGGGTGCCACTTTATATATTAGCTCCACCAAAAGGATGGCCCCACTTCTAACGCTTTGATGTTCCAGATTTTGTCCTTCTCACAACCAACAAGGAGAAAAGAGAACCGGAGGAGCCAAAGGCCTAAATCCTAAAACATTGAATACGTTGTGAATTCAAGAACTTCAATCTTCATGGAATTTCTCAGCAAACAAACGGACTAAGAACCAAAGTACGCTATATTCACAAAAAGGATTTAAATGGTAAGCAAACCAAATCTAAATACAAAGATATGGAAGACACCAAGAATTCAATGTGAAAAATCCTACTAACAGTCTCAGAAGCAGTACCGAAGAAGCTAAAATCCCAAAACAACGACAGAAAAAAAAAAATCAGGAATTTTGTCCTTCTCACAATCAATGAGAAAAGAGAACCAGAGGAGCCAAATGCCTAAATCCTAAAACAATGAATACGTTGTGGATGCAAGAACTCCAATCTTCATGAAATTTCTCGGCAAACAAACGGACAAAGAACCAAAGTACGCAACTATATTAACAAAAAGGGATTTAAATGCTAAACGAACCAAATCTAAATACGAAAATACGGATCACACCAAGAATTCAATGCGAAATATCCGACTAACGGTCTCAGAAGCAGTACAGAAGCTAAAATCCCAAAACAACGACACAAAAAAAATCAAGAATTCAAGAACATCAATCCATTCCCAGTCCCTGAACATTCTCAGAAACCAAACAGAAAGCCAAGAATCAACAAAAAATAAAAGTCTAAATGTGAGCTATTAAAAACCAACGACGGCGGCAAAAAGAATACATCTGGAGTGGCCCCAGGGTAGTGAATTCCGGCGGAGATGAGCATGCGGCTCTTGCCGTCAATGATCAGTGCCCTGTGGTCGTAGCTCACTTTGAATGGCCTGAAGAAATTGGCTGATACCTCCAAGCCTAACTGAATGATGATCAGATACAATGGAAGCCATTGAAACGAAGCTCTCCTTGACGCCACCACTTTAAGTGTGTAGCAGATAATTATTTTTTTTGTTGAATTCATGCCAAATTGATGCGATGATCTGCGACTTTCCTTTTACTTTTTTGGTTATAGATGCGTGACCATTGGAAATTGAAGGAGATGAGGTTGCATACTTTCATTAATTTTCTCATTATTTTGGAGCTTCCACCGCGTTTTGGTCCAACATGTTCTACTTTGTAATAAAATCTTATAAGGATTTGAGGTTAGTTTCATTTTTAATTTTCTTTTTACATTTTGTTTTTGATTTCATTATGTTTAATTGCATTTGAAAAGCTATTTCTTATTTATTTAGTTTGTGGGTAGTTTACATACAGGTTATTGAACGCAAACAATTTATTAGGGGTGAAGAATATCGATGATTTATGAACGAGTCAAGGCAAATACTGCTTTATAATCAGAGGTTAGTTTCAATTTTAATTTTCTTTATACTTCTTTTCTTTCTTTTTCATTCTTTGCTAACTTGATCTTAGGTTAAGTTTTCCACTTTTCTTCAAATATTTCTTTGAATTTTCTAAAATCTAAAGTCGATTTTAATCAGTGTATATGTATTAATTTTAATTTAATTAGATATAACTTTTGTGGGGTTTTATGCAGATTATTACGAAGTATATCGAAAATTATCTCCAGTTGTCTGCAAAGTTGAGCAGCAATATAAGTAATGATCTTCGGAACTTCATGTATTTATGTTATTAGCTTAATGAATTTGAATGTTCTTCCTTGGTACATGTAGATTCGTTTGATTGTTTTAAAAAAAAAATGGATGTTAGCCTTGACTCTGCTATTAGTAAGCGAAGATCAATTACCATAATTCCTTGATTTAGGGACCATGTGAATTTTATTATGCTGAATGTGGATAACACTATATGGGACAACTTTAATTATTTCTTACCCTTGCATGAGCAATAATTTGTACAAGAAGAGGTTTGGTGGTTAGTGATTGTGTTGTACCCTTCTTACCCTACCAAATGCAGTGCTCAATAGTGTGATCTTTTTTTTTTTTTCGTTGCAACACTGATCCAGTTAAAATTTGATTTTTTTTGTGTGATGTTGCTTTCCAATTTCAAGCTACTTGGTATTCACCAAGTTTTGCACAACCAAGTGCTTGATCATTGTCCTATATTTATGGATTTGCAATTCATTGAGCACATAGGGTTTTTTTCCTCAGTGGTCAAGGTTTCTTACCTTTGTATTTGTTGTGCTCTACTACCTTTGTTCTAGTTTTTTTGTTCACCTTTTTTACATGCTCACTTTAACATGCTTACATTAAAATAATTTCTAATTTGGAATTTGTGTGGCTGAATTTTCAAAATCTATTGGCTAGTCCACAAAAATGGTTCCTGAATTTTGGGTAGTAAGGAGATTATTGTTAAACAAACAAATTACCATCAAACATTTAATATTAGAATCAAATTACCTAAAAACATTTGCTTTCTTTTGCATGAGACAAACACAGGGTTCATTCTCAAGGTTTCACTGAACGATTATCTAGCACTATGTTCCGAGTCTTCTGACATAAAAAGGTTGGGCTAAATTTCAGATATTTGGAGAAGAAATCATGTTGCAGACTTTTTGCCTTTAAAGGCGATTGTCAAAGGTAGAATCATAAAAATTTGCTTCATAAATTTCCTAATACATGAAATAAATAACTATGAAAAATGACGCATTATGTTTTTTTACCAGTAAATGCTTAGAGCAACGTTGTGGTTATAGCTAAGTTCATTTCATATAATGTATATCCCAGTTGATGCTGTATTTTCTTTTGACATTCTTTATATGATATTGGTTTGGAAGATAGTTTTCTTTCTTTCTTTTTTTTTTTTAAATGTATCTTAATTAAAATTTTAAATTTCTATTATCTTACCAAAGAATTTGTAGATATAGAAGTTATAACTTTTTGATCTAGAAAGCTAGGACAATATCTATATGCTTGACCCCACATTGGCTCAAATTCTCCACCTCATCATCGAATTTGACTTTCTTCTTTGGTTGGTGCAATCGTTCCTTTTGGTCTTCTCATCTCATATACTTACTTTCCGAAGCGATCATCCTCTACAAGCTTTCTTCATTCATGATATTTGTCATCACTACCTTTGAAGCATCAAGAACTTGCATCTCATCATCCTCATTAGCCTTTCTATTATCACTCTATTTCATTCTACTCAACTCCTCTACCGTGGCCTTGCATTGTAATTGTGTGTGTTCCTCTTCCTCATTGTAGATGCACTCTTTATTTGAAAAATATAGAAACTTGGATCTTGATCTTTCCTCCACCTTCCTTGAAGTGCTCCACTAGCTCACTTTTTTCTAACTCTTCTCTTGATATATTCACGAACAATTCTTCAACCTCGAACATACTCGGCCTCTTCAACTTATCTCTCTTTGAAAGTACTGCGGGAATCTCCCCATCCATCCAAACTTCATTGCCCACCATTAACATCATGGCTATGTCATCTTCTTCCAGTTGCAAGTACTTCATCTCTTTCAACATATTACTCAACAAATTAGTGATAATGGAATTGAAAAAGCTATTTATCATACCTTCTTCCATCTTCAATTCATCAAATAGCTCAATATTAATAATGTCTACTTTTTGTATTTTTACCATCAGAACATACCACTTGTTGGGATTTTATCTCTAAAATCTATGTACTCAAATTTTAGGCAAAAACATAAATACTACAATTAAATAGGAAAAACAAATAAAGAGTAATAACACCAAGAATTAATGTGGTTCGACAACCTCTTTGCCTACGTCCACCACCAAATCCACTGTTTTATTATTCTTCAATTACAACTTTAAAAAGAGTAAAATTGTTAAACTCTCACTATCTCACAGCCAAAAAGTTCCAATACGCTCAAATTTCTCCACCTAGCACTAGTTGTGAGTGCTCTCTCTACTTGACAACCCAAAACCCTAATTCACCTAAAGCTCTTATCCTAGCTCTAATAGTAAACCACTCTAGTTTACAATGTATATGAGAATTATGTGTGCCTTAAATTTTATCTGGAACCTCTTTTATATAGAGAATATTTTCCTAAAACTATTAGGAAAAGAACAACAACAAAAAAGACTACTTATACTCTTATTATAATAAGAAGCTACAAAATAGAAAATTACTTTTCCCAAACTAATTAGAATTACTCCTTATGGGGAATTGAACCAAAATCCTAACAATATATGATATCCAAATAATGCCAATATCATCAAAACCGTTAATTTATTTATAATTAATTAATCTCATCACTTATCCCTTAAGTCCTCGTTCTTCCTCATTTTCCTTGTATGATTCCAGTGTCCTCATCCTTTTTCTAGCAAGAATCCTAGATTTTCATTATAAAGAGAGAGTAAAGAGATTTGCATTTGCAATACAAATGTTAATGAAGAACAATTAAAATCAAGAAAGTAAATTAAAAAATATATTAATGTGGTCAACAAAAAATTTGAAGACTATACAAAAAAAGATGTGATACCCCAATTCAACTAAAAAAAGAGAGTATTGTTAGAAAAAAAATAAGGAACAAAATGTTCATTAAAATAATTTTCAACTCATAAACACATAAATAAAAATTCTTGATTTTTTACAGGATATATAATAAACTACATTGATCCAATCTCGTGTTTCTCCTATATATTTTTATCAAATGAAAATTTAATAGTTTTTTATTAGTAAAAATTTATTTAAGGATTAGAAAATATTAAGTGAGATTAAAAAAAAAAAGTTAACCATTTACGTAGCACTTCAATTAATTAGTGTTGCAAAAAGATTAAAACTATGTATCAAAGCACCTCACAAAAGATAGGAGTCAAGAAATACCTCAAGTACATTGAGAATCACCTTTCCTTTTTATAAGACTAATTATTCTTTCTTCCCACCACAGCTATATTGAACATTAATCCTAACCGTTTTTACTCTACGTCCAATCCTTGAAGTTGATTGTAATTAAATCTCAATCCTGAGATAAGAAGGAAAAAGAATTAGAAAGAGAACCGAACTAAAAAAACATGTATAATTCTACATATTCAGATAGACATGTGAAAATAATAACAAAGTGAAGTACTAATATTCTACATTATTCAATTCAATCTTCATAATAAGTACAATCCTATCTTGACATTAGACTCGAGTAAATGTATGAATTAATAATAGCAATCATTGTTTCAACCTACAATATACATTTTCATGTTCAAGTTACATAAGTATTCATAACACAATTGCCCTAACTTTCATTTTTTTATCCTTGTCTGTAGTGTTAATTGCTCAATTTCCAACCGTATGTTTTTACATAGATATCTCAAATCCAATGCAGTCGAACAGCCAATGGGATCAAGATACTCAACTGAAATACAAACAGAAAAATGAAAATGAAAAAGAAAAAGTTAGGGATAGGAAAATGTACCTATGAATTTGAACGAAAGACAGAAAATGGAATAATTTTTCTCTGTATTATTCACTATTAAATGGTTTACACAGATTTTCTTTATATAACAGAATATAAGTACAAAATAAGGAAACTAACTAAAATGGCTAGCTGTTCTAATTAATTACAGAGTTAACTAAAGAGTTATTTACAGAAATAAGAATATAGCTAATAAAACTCATAATATTTGGTAATATTATGACCGAATCTTCCCTTTTCAACACTCCTCCTCAAGCTGGTTTAAAGATATCTTCCATAGCCAGCTTGCTAATGATTTTATCGAACTATCTTGTAGGAAGTCCCTTTGTGAACACGTCTGCAATATGTTCGGTAGTAGGAATGTATGGCATGCAGATCACACCGTTTTCGATCTTTCCCTTGATGAAATGTTTGTCAACCTCCACATGCTTTGTTCCGTCATGAAGTTCTGGATTATGAGCTATTGAAATAGCAGTTTTATTGTCACAGTATAACTTCATAGGTAACGTGCTAGAGATCTTCAGTTCTTCTAACAGTCTATTTATCCACAACTCTTCACAAATCCTATTAGCAACTGATCTAAACTCAGCCTCTGCACTACTTGTTGCTACCACATTCTGCTTTTTACTTCGCCAAGTAACAAGGTTGCCTCCAACAAACGTGCAGTAGCCAGAAGTTGATCGTCTATCAATGGCACTCCCAGCCCAATCTGCATCAGTATAGGCTTCAACTTGCAAATACCCACGGTTCTTAAACATTAAACCTTTCCTTGGAGTTCCCTTCAGGTATCTGAGAATTCTATAGACTGCATCAAAGTGTTCTTGTCCTGGTGAATGCATGAACTGGCGACCAAACTAACTGCGAATGCGATATCTGGACGTGTATGTGACAAGTAGATTAGTCTCCCAACAAGCCTTTGATACTGCTTTCTCTTCACAACTTCTTCTTCAGTTTTAGAAGGCTGCAGCTTAAGGTTAGGTTCAATCGGTGTCTCGGCTGGTCTACATCCTAGTAGACCTGTTTCTTCAAGTAGATCGAGAACATATTTACGTTGATTCACAAATATACCTTCTTTGGATGTAGCAAACTCCATCCCAAAAAATTATTTCAAAGCAATCAAATCCTTGATCTCGAAGTCAACTGCATGTCTTTTTTTTAATCTCTTCAATTCTTCATTGTCATCACTTGTCAAGACTATATCATTCACATAGACAATTAAGATTGCAATTTTGCCTTCTTTACTGTGTTTGTAAAACATAGTATGGTCAGCTTGGCTTTGACAATAGCCACAACTCTTTAAAGCTTTCCCAAATCTCTCAAACCAGGCTCTAGGGGATTGTTTGAGACCATATAACGACTTCTTTAGTTTACAAACTTTGTTTGGTCCTAACTCTCCCTCAAACCCGGGTGGTAAGCTCATAAAGACCTCTTCCTGAAGATCTCCATTTAAAAAATCATTTTTAACATCTAACTGGTGTAAGCGCCAGTTGAATTCACAGCCAAAGATAACAAGATTCTGATTGAGTTTATCTTGGCTACAAGGGCAAAAGTTTCCTGATAATCGATCTCATATGTCTGACTGAACCCTTTTGCAACTAGTCTAGCCTTGTATCTCTCTATACTACCATCAGCTTTACACTTCACTGTAAAGACCCACTTGCAGCCAACTATTTTCTTTTCCTTAGGTAAATTAACTATCTCTCAAGTACCACTTCGCTTAAGAGCATTCATCTCTTCTATCACTGCTAATTTCCAATTCGGATCATCTAGAGCTTCCTGAATGTTTCTCGGAACAAACAAGTGTGAGATTTTGGAAGTAAATGCCCTATGGGTATGAGAAAGTTTTGCATAAGAAATATATTCGGTAATGGGATATTTAGAATTTTTTTTGCAAGTTCGGATTCCTTTTCTAATGGCTATTGGAAAATCTAGATCTGATGGTTCTTTGCTAGGAGTGGTAACAAGAACTAAAGATGAGTTAGGAAAAGACTTACCTATGATATTTGGAGGTCCGGTTCCCGAAGTTTGAGATTGATCATTTCCAAGAGGAATAGACTGACTTTGACTCATTTTATGAATCCTTTTCCGAGTATAAACCATAAGCTCAGGATTTTGTTGTAGTGATTCTCCCCCTGGTTTAGGTACAGTAATGCTTGGCACTATATGACTAGGACTCCCTTCATTGTTTTCATTAATTTTATCACTTTGTTCCTCAGGTTTAGATTATTCCCGATTTTGAGTTTTTAGAATGGCAGTGGGAAGAGAGGAATGTGGTGTAGTAGTCAAAATCACATTTGATAAAGGAGTAAGGAATAAATCCCAAAAAAATTCGTCATTCACCATGTGAATTTGAACAAAAGACAGAAAACGGAATAATTTTTCTTTGTATTATTCACTATTAAATGGTTTACACATATTTTCTTTATATAAGAGAATACAAGTATAAAATAAGGAAATAGCTAGCTGTCCTAATTAATTACAGAGTTGACTAAAGAGCTATTTACAGAAATAAGAATATAGCTAATAAACCTCATAATATTCAGTAATATTATAATCGAATCTTTCATTTTCAACAGTACCAAAAGACAACAAACACTCTTTTGGACATGCAAAACAGTTATAATAACTATTAAAGACCAAACCATAGGGAATTTGGTAGGGTGGAAGAAAGAAAAAGAGAAAAAAAAATGAAAGAAAGATGGAACTGGAACATAAAGAAAAGAAGAAAGCAGAAAAAAGAAATTCACTTTTCCAATAAGTGAGAGCTCCACTGGATTTCTGGAAAAAAAAATGCCTCAATACTTTTCTATTCAATGTCCATTAATTACAAGTATTTATATAGTGCACGTGCTCTCATCAGTTTACAGATTTCTAACTAACTTCTAACTACTATACTGAAATGTCTTGATACATGTGCTCCTTTTGAGTGCAGGCACTGTCTCTGGAATTGTGTTCACTGCTTTTGTAGCAGTGTGCACTCTTCTTGATTCAGTATGCATTCCATCAATGTTAGTGTGCGCCTCTTATGCTTTAGTGTGCATCTTGCTTGTGCCCATGTGCACTTATTACAGGTCAGAATGCTGTTGTTGCCAGTCTATCTCCATGTCTGTATCATTCCTACTTCTTTGGAAACACTTGTTATTTAGAGTTATCATAATGTAAAGACTTGCTATCGGAATTAGTTGTTTTAAGGACTGAGGTTACAGAGACATGAGTCACGTGACCACTACATTTAGCTAGTATTAATTACAAAGCCCATGCATTGGAATAAAATAGACTTATTTTTACTATGCAACTAAACACAAACACAAAAAATAAAGAAATTACCATTCGATCTGATTCAATTCCAATTCTATCCCAGTTTTAGTGGCCAACTTGCTATAAGGTACATAACAGTACTTATCTCAAATAAGGTGTGAGACTGAACAGTGAACAACACCTAATTGATACGAACAGTAGAGGATCCTGATCCTCATTTGTCATTCTTAATAAATCTTTCTCGTTGATAGGAACAGTCTTCATTGATGGAGGTGAGAGAGACTCCCTTTCTAGCAACTTCTATTCCTCGCTTATGCTTATTTATATTATATATTCTTGTTTGGCTATGTTTTTCTTTTAATCCTGCTTTAGGTGTTATTACTGTTGCTTTTGTTATTTGTGATTTAACTTTGCAATGTACTGGTACTTTTGATTATTTATTAAGTGTTGGAAATCACCTTGACAAGATGCCCAAGTGGTGATCTAGTTTCTTCCATATTGCAGCTAGATCTTCCAAGTCTCCGTACTCTCTTGTGACATTATCCGACATGTGCAAGAAGATGGTGCTATATGACATCTTCTTCATCTCAATCCGCCAGTCCTTCGTGATACTTGCTGGAAAAGCATCATCTTCTCCAAGAGCCAAGTCCACTTTCTGTTGCATTAGAACCTCCTTGATCTTCCGCTTCTAAAGGGCAAAGTCTCCCTTTCCATCAAACTTTTCAATACTGAAATTTGAAGTCATCTTTTGCGGACAAGATCCCTGATTTATGCCCTACCCACAAATGCTTTCTTCAACCTCAAGAACATAGATCGAAGATGGATCTTAACACCGTTATTGAATCTACCTTCAAGAACACGATCCGATCTTGATCTTTACACCGTTCTTGAATCACCCAAGAAGTTGATATTTGATTCTTGAAGTCTTGGCTCCGTCACCTTCTACTTCTTGCTCCGATACCCAGCTGTACAAGCTCCTCCGGCTCTGATACCACTATTGGAAATCACCTTGACAAGATGCCCAGGTGGTGATCTTCCAAACACCCAAGTCTAGAATGACTTGTAGAAAGAATTTCAGCAATCGAACTCAAGAACAGAAAATCAAAGAAAGAGATAAGACAAGCAATTTGTTATCGAGGTTCGGCAATGTGCCTACGTCCCCGTGAGTTCCTCTGAACTCTCTGCACTAAATCAATGGTTTTTTACAATTCAGAAACCCTCTCCAAGAAACCTCAAGTTCTTGAAAGAACCAAGAAGAGAACTAGAAAGTGATAGACCTATTACAATGCTTTCTATCAATTCTATACTAACCTCTCTTCTTTACAACCAACCTCTCTACAATGAGTCCCTCTTATGTTTTGTGTCTTTGCACTCTCACACAATTCTCTCTTGTATTACATTTGATCTCACACAATATCACAACAATGATTCTTCTCTCATGTGAAAAATGAGGCTAGGGAACCCCTTTTATAGCCATCCACTTCTTGGACATTCTTGTGTGTCATTCTCCACCCTTAGATCTTGATGACCACTTAACCATGGCCCTCCGTCAATCCTAAGTGGTGCTGTGCGTTTTAACCTTGCATTCACGCACCTAAGAGAAGGCTAAAGTATGCTGTCCATGTGTGCCGGCCAGCGCTGTAGCGCTGAGGAACCGGCGCTGTAGCTTCAAGTTTCTGTCCCTTGTGCTATTCCCGCCAGGTTCCAGTGCTACAGCTCCAAGTTGCTGTCCCCTTCACACAACACCCTTCTACTTGTGTGCAGAAGTGCGCACACTAGTGCGCATGGCCTTCCCTTGCTCCAAAACGAAGCACACACATGTGTGCAGCCTTCTAACTTGCTGAACTTTGATCCTCCACCTTTGGTTTAGACTTTAACTATCTTTGAACCATACTTGGACCTGTTCAAACCTTAACCATGTTTGAACCATGTTTAAACCTTAGACAAATACCAACATTAAGGTTGTTGTTTATGTAAGTATACTTGTGTGTTTCGATATGTTTTTTTTGGGTACAAATTGTTAAGTGGGTAGTTCATTTGTGTTGATAGATTTGGGTTTTAAAGTGTTATTTGTTCTGGCTGGGTTGTTGACTCTTTGAGGAAAGTTTTAATAAATGATTGTATATGTGCTTTCACTCTCCTCCCCCGATCACAGCTTGTGGCGAGGTCCTTTTTTTGGATAAGTTGTTGCAGTTGTTTGTGTAACTTTTATGCGATTATTTTTTTGAGAAATATTGTATCCTGAAAATTTTATTTGGATATGGTATTTTATATGTTTATTTTTTAAAAATTAGTCTAGATTTATAGAAAAGGGCGTTGGGTTTTGATATGATATGTTTTAAATCGCTTCTTAGATTTCGGTTTTTCCTTTTTTTCGTTTTGTTATTTTCTAGATATGTTAGTTAATTGTTGGTTCTTAATGACCTTTGTTGATGTGCTTAATCATCAATAAAGGATCTATAGTAGATGTTTCATCTCTTGTACTGCTTTGGTAGAGCCAAGTTTTAAAAACTGTGTTGCATCGTGTTAGTATTCTGTGACTTGAGAGATGGACTTGCTTGGCCCACTTAGATCGTCAGTTATGTCATTTAAAAAGTCTAAAATCGGCGTATTTTTCTTGCAATATTGGTTTCTGTGTTTGCTTACTTCTTGCATTTGGACCTAAACAATGCTTCAAAAATTTTATTCCTCTATTATGAGATTTTGTTTAGAATTGTTACCTATGGTTTGCCATTCAAAATTTCCATATAATTGTCATTGCAGCATTCTATCTAAAGGTTCATCATGATTCATGGGTAAGGAAAAGGTTCACATCAACATTCTGGTCACTAGTTGCTACTATTTATGATAGATAATACTATGACTACTGTTCGCAGAGATTGCTTGAGACAAATTTACTACAAAATAAAATGTCAGGTTTACTCTATAGGTCCATTTCAACAATCTTTTGCCTTCTTTAAAAGCTTCTCTTATCATTTGTTTCCTGCATTCACCTCGGCAACCCAGTACCCTGTAGTATCTGTTCATTTGAATCCTTTAAAGGTTGGATTGTATCCTATACACGTTTTAGCTCATACCCAGATCGACACAAATGGAAAACTTTCTACAAATGTTAGTTTAGGAGAATTACTTGGTGTTCCCTTGTGTTCTTATACTCAACTAAAGCCCCATCGAGATCATTGAGAAGGAGAAGTAGGAAAAGATTGAAATCTAATAGCGATTTTTGATGAAGCACAGTTTCAACGAACTGTTTCCCAACTCCCACCAAGATTCACTTCTGAAGAACTTTGCAATGTCATAGCTCTCCAAGAGAACCCATTAGCGTGTTTTGAGCTATTCAATTGGGCGTCGCAACAGCCTAGGTTTAAGCATAATGTCTCCACTTTTCACTTAACGATAAAGAAGCTTGGTGCCGTGAAACTGTACCAAGAAATGGACGATGTTTTTAACCAGGTGCTTGCTGTTCGTCACATTGGTTCTGAGGCTCTTTACAATACGATAGTCTATTATTTCACTGAAGCTAGGAAGCTAACTAGAGCTGTGAATATATTTAAGCATATGAGAAATATCAGGAACTTGGGTTGTAGGCCTTCAATTAGAACATATAATATTCTTTTCACGGCATTGTTGAGTAGGAGAAGCAATTCTTATATAAATCATATGTATATGGACACTATTAGATGCTTGTTTACGCAAATGGTCAATGATGGGATTGAACCTGATATTTTCACTTCGAATTCTATGATAAAAGGATATGTGCTTTCTCTTCATGTCAATGATGCACTTAGAATATTCCATCAGATCAGTGTAGTCTATAACTGCTTGCCCAACTCATATTCCTATGATTATCTGATCCATGGATTATGTGCCCATGGTCGAACGAATAATGCTAGAGAGTTGTGTAATGAAATGAATAAAAAAGGGTTTCAACCTAGTAGTAAATCATATAACTCCCTCGTGAATGCTTTGGCTCTTGATGGAGAGGTTGAGGAGGCAGTGAATTATTTGTGGGAGATGATTGAAAACTGGAGGTCAGCTGATTTCATTACTTACAGAATAGTTTTAGATGAAATCTGTAGACGAGGAAGGGTTAGCGAAGCCATGAGATTGTTGAAGGAGTTGCAAGAAAAAGACCTTGTTGATGGACATAATTACAGGAAGGTTCTGCATGTGCTTGAAGACGACTTGGGAACTTCAACTGACAGAAATCTGTCCAGGTATCAAACATTAGAGTTCTTTCATTGATAGACATGGCACTGTTATACATTTTGTGAATTAAGAGTATTTTATAATTTCATCAGTGTTAGATTAGAGTATGCTTCCAGTATCACATGTACCAAGTGCTGAAGTCCTAATTGAGGAAGATCGTGTAGCTGGCAGGTGGTATATGAACTTTGTTCAACCCTCTTGCATAAGTTAAAAGTGCAGTGTATGTGAAAAATTGACAATTGAAAGTTGTGCAATCCTATACTTCACTTAATTGATCTTTTTAATTTCTATTGTTTCAGTTCAGATTTGACTACCATATCAATAAGTCTTGTTAAAATATGTCAAGAAGACTATAACCATTTATCACTTTCTTTTGGGATGTTCCTTTACTAGACATCTATGGGAGATGGCTTTTAGACTAGTGGGTGACTGTCGGTTTGATCCAAGGTGAGGTGTGGGCTTGGTCTAGGGTGTGAGGCTCAAAGCTTAGGAGGAAAGCATATTGTTTGATTCCACTTTCTATTTTTTGAGTGATTTGGATTGAACAGAATAGAAGAGCTTTTGATGGAAAGAAAAAACTATTAGCCATCATCAAGGATGGGTGGCTTCACACTTTTGGGTTTTGGTTTAATGGATTTTTTTGTAAATGATGAAGATATCGTAGATCTCTTTGAAATTCTCACTTTTAGATAGCTTTTTATATTCGGGTGGTACCCCTTGGTGCCTTTTTATAATATATTTTTTACTTATAAAAAAAGGTTACTTCCTTTATGTACTGCACCAACTGGGTTAGGACAAACTCAGGTGTGCACAGGGGACGGGTGTTCCCTTATATTTTTTAAGCTGAGAAGAATTGAATCCTTTGGAATGCCTACCTGGCTATTTTTATAGGGTTTTGGAGGCAGTATTTAGCCTAGGGCGGTAGCGATATGATGCCCCAACTGGGTTGGGTAATGATGCCTAGAAGGCCTAGCTAGGTGGCTGGGGACCGTCCGCTAGGGCTTTGCTTTGTTGGTTAATCAGGAGCCATCCAAGTCTAAAGGCGGTTAGTGACCTGACATCCCAACTTGGTTGGGTAATGATGCCTAGGAGGCCCAGCTAGGTGGCTGGGGGCCGTCCGCTAAGGCTTTGCTTTGCTGGCTCAATCAGGAGCCGTTTACCTGTCTGGGGCAGTCTGCTGACCCGACGACCCAACTTGGTTGGGCAATGATGGTCTGGAAGGCGGTGGTGACGTGGAGGCCCGGCTAGGGGCGACGGAGCCCCGAAGGGCGGTTTATAACCCGGGGGCTGAGCTACCCAGTCCTGGATCACCCACACCTGTTGCCAGGAGGAGCCACGTGTCGTCTTCTTATTGGAGGGGTATTTTTTAGCAGTATCAGAGGCCCCCCACTTCCTTGAGTATAGTTTATGTGCTTAAGGAAGTATTTGTATGGCTTGTTCTTCATCCAGGGGTGTTGATCTACTTATTTAGGGTTTTGGAGTAGCGGGCCGAGGACCATTGGAGTCATTTGCCTATTAAGTCTTGGAGATACCAAGTCGAGGACCAGTGGAGCAATCCATCTCCTCGGCCATAAAGACCTTGAGTCCGAGGACCAGTGGAGCAATCCATCTCCTCAAACTTTGAAGAGAATGGGCCGAGGACCAGTGGAGCAATCCATCTCCTCGGCCATAAAGACCTTGAGTCCGAGGACCAGTAAAGCAATCCATCTCCTCGGACCTTGAAGTGAATGGGTCGAGGACCAGTGGAGCAATCCATCTCCTCGGCCATGAAGACCTTGAGTCTGAGGACCAGTGGAGCAATCCATCTCCTCGGACCTTGAAGAGAATGGGCCGAGGACCAGTGGAGCAATCCATCTCCTCGGCCATGACGACCTTGAGTCCGAGGACCAGTAGAGCAATCCATCTCCTTGGACCTTGAAGAGAATAGGTCAAGGACCAGTGGAGCAATCCATCTCCTCAGACCTTGAAGAAAATGGGCCGAGGACCAGTGGAGCAATCCATCTCCTCGGAACTTGAAGAGAATATGTTGAGGACCAGTGGAGCAATCCATCTCCTCGACCATGAGGACCTTGAGTCTGAGGACCAGTGGAGCAATCCATCTCCTCGGACCTTGAAGAGAATGGGCCGAGGACCAGTGGAGCAATCCATCTCCTCGGACTTTGAAGAGAATGGGCCGAGGACCAGTAGAGCAATCAATCTCCTCGGCCATGAAGACCTTGAGTCCGAGGACCAGTGGAGCAAGCCATCTCCTCGGACCTTGAAGAGAATGGGCCGAGGACCAGTGGAGCAATCCATCTCCTCGACAATGAAAACCTTGAGTCCTCGGACCAATGGAGCAATCCATCTCCTCTGACTTTGAAGAGAATGGGCTGAGGACCAGTGAAGCAATCCATCTACTCGGCCATGAATACCTTGAGTCCGAGGACCAGTGGAGCAATCCATCTCCTCGGACCTTGAAGAGAATGGGTCGAGGACCAATGGAGCAATCCATCTCCTCGGCCATGAAGACCTTGAGTCCGAGGAGTAGTGGAGCAATCCGTCTCCTCGGACCTTGAAGAGGATGGGCCTAGGACCAGTGGAGCAATCCATCTCCTTGGACTTTGAAGGGAATAGGTCGAGGACCAGTGGAGCAATCCATCTCCTCGGCCATGAAAACCTTGAGTCTAAGGAGCAGTAGTGCAAGCCATCTCCTCGGACATTGAAGAGAATGGGCCGAGAACCAGTGGAGCAATCCATCTCCTCGGCTATAAGAACCTTGAGTCTGAGGACTAGTGGAGCAATCAATCTCCTCTGACTTTTAAGAGAATGGGCCGAGGACCAGTGGAGTAATCCATCTCCTCGGCCATGAAGACCTTGAGTCCGAGGATCAGTAGAGCATTTTATCTCCTCAGACTTTGAAGAGAATAGGCCGAGGACCAGTGGAGCAATCCATCTCCTCGGACTTTGAAGAGAATAGGCCGAGGACCTATGGAGCAATGCATCTCCTCGGCCATGAAGACCTTGAGTCCGAGGACCAGTGGAGCAATCCATCTCCTCGACCATAAAGACCTTGAGTCCGAGGACCAGTGGAGAAATCAATCTCCTCGGACTTTGAAGAGAATAGGCCAAGGACCAGTGGAGCAATCCATCTCTTCGGACTTTGAAGAGAGTGGGCCGAGGACCAGTGGAGCTATAGGAGTATAATCCCTAAAAATGGCGGCGGGGGTGACACATGGCTCTTTTTGCGAAAATAGTGGTGCATGGGAAATGATGTTTTCCATTGGGATTTGAGTAGCCGTTTTGGAAAACGGCAGCTACTTCAGGGAACGGAACGTCCCCTGGGGAAGCATGAAGGTTGCTTTGGGACTCCAAAGAGTCCCCTCTACTTCCGCGCTTGCATTAAGTGGTCCTCATTTGCCGCATTCTCTTTCCTATATAAGGGAGTATTTGGCATTCTTTCCTTTTCACTTCTCTTCAAAGTTGAGTGAGTTTGTAATAAAGAAAGTTCTTGAGAGCCCTCGGCCTCGTCTCTTCTAACCATGAGAGTTCTCATTCTCATCCTCAGTAACAGAGAGTTTTTGTTTTTTAACTTGTCCGAGTGTTTCACTTTGTGGGTCTTCGTCTTTGTTTCGAATTTTGCGTGGAGTTTCGGCGCCTGATTTTCGTGGGAGCTCAGTTTTGGTGACCGCGGCGTCTCGAAGTCGTGGAGAATGAGTGCTTTTAACAAATTTGGACATTTAGGAGGAGCTTAAGTCCGAACTCTTTGGACTTTTATGAGTTCGTCTGTCCTTCTTTTTTAATCATATCTTCATTTGATGCATATCGTGATAGGCCTAGTAGTAATGATAATAGTAGGAGTAGTGTAGATGAAACTAGTGGTGATAGTTCTGATGGGGTAGAGACATCTTCGTCCTCGTCGAGAGGAAAGACTCCTGTGGTTGTACCAAGGGCAGATCCCTTGGCAATGGTGCCGTATGTCCCTTTGGAGGTGGAGGAAGAGTATGAAAATGACTCCTCTTCCGGGGATAAGATGATTAGGGCGTTGATCGATATTCGAGAGACCTCGACCGGAGAAGAGAGAAATGAGTGGAATTACACGGCCAACGAGATCTCTAGTCAGCTGAGGGAAGAGGACCTAGAGGTAATCCGAAAGACATGCCATATCCCAAGCGAGTACGCCCTCCGGCTGGCCAGGGTGGGGGAGAGGGCCTGTGATGCCCTCCCTGACCGAGCCCCTTTCGAGCTTTGCGTATATGAGCACCATATACAAGCTGGGCTGTGGTTTCCCCTTCACCCATATTTTTGTACCATCATTCGGTACTTCGATATTGCGCTGTGTCAGCTGGTACCGAACTCGGTACGGCTGATCATGGCCTTTGTCTGTGTTTCTTTAAAGATGGGCAGACCGATGACCATGGATATCTTTAAGGCCCACTCCTTAATCAGCAGGCATGGCCAGACCGGATGGGTAGTTTTTAGTACCCAGCCGAGGAGGAGGTTGCTGAAGAAGACACCTTCATCGATAAAGAGGTGGAAGAATAACTTTTTTTTTGTTCGATCTGCCGAGGACTTCGGCCTTTCTCGTTTCAGGAGTATGGATCGCATTGGGAAGTGCAAGAAGGTGGGCCTTCTTCCGTACCAACAAAAAACCATGGACACCATGGTGGCCTCGCCCCTGGATGTTGGAGTCCTCTACAACAATGAGGAACTGGCCAGGCGAGGTCTCTGCCCCTTGTGCCCCGAACTTTCGTTCGAGAGTGGTAAAGGCTTTAGTTTTACTTTTCATTCTCTTTGTTTCCCTTTTTTACTTGCATTTTCTTTCTGTAATTTATACTTATGTAATTTCCCTTGTTTGCATTTTTTGGGCAGAGATGGAGATAGCTACCCTTGCCAGAGAGCACGCCAGAAAACTAGGCTTAGAGCAGAGGAGGTCTGCACGATTCGAGAAGCAGCCGGCCTCGATCTCGCGGACCAGGAAGAGGCAACGGGCTCAGTTTCCTACTCTAATTGACCTGGAGACTCCCCCGAGGCATCCCTCCCAATCAGAGACCACTCTAGTTTCCAGCGCTACCCCACCGATGCCGGTTACTGCTGGGCCCTCCGCTGCTCCCGGTGCTACCCAGGGGACTGCTTCTAAGGCCCCGATCTTCATGCCCAACTGGGCTCTGCAGGTGGATGACTCCGTCTTCGCACACCCTCGAGTGACGAGGGAACATCTAACCAAAAGGACTCCTCCTCGAGACGTGGTCAAGTTGGGCAAAAAGATCACAGATTCCCTCTGTGTAGTGGCTGAGAATGTGGCGTCCCAGGCAAGTTTTTCCTTTTAGCATTGCTTTTATTTCCTTGATCTTTCTCTGTTTTTATCTAAAGTTCTTCGTCTGGTTTTAGATGGGCATCATCGTAGGTGCGGCCACTCGTCGCTGCATAGAGACAGTCGTGCTTCTCGGACGTACCCAACGCCAGCTGGAGGAGAAGACAGAGGCCACCCGCCAGTTGTAGGCCTTGTTGGATTCAGCCAACCTGGCCAGGGTTGAAGCCGAGACTCGTGCTCAGGTCATTGCTGAGGAGGCTGAGGCCCGCATCCGTGCTGCTATGGAGAGGCTGAGGCTTGCACTCGGGTAGCTGTAGAGGATGCCCTGGCAGCTTTCCAAGGCTCGGAGGCCTACTGACTGGATGTGGTCTCTGAGGGTGGTCAGCAGTACCTTACTGGTTTTATAGAGGCAAAGGGGAAGGCCGAGGCTATGTACCCGGAGCTCGATTTCTCTAGTTTGGACCTGTTAGAGCCCAAGGACGAGGAGCTACTAGCTTCGGAGAAGAAGCAGACTGAGGGGCAGGAGCAGCCCGGAGGGCAAGAAGAATATCCAGGCACAAGGCCTCCTGCCCCCGGAGAAGAGCATCCAGGCTCAGGATGAGAGCAGCCCGCCATAGGGGACAAAGAGGCTGAGGCAAGCAAAAAAAGAGGCCACAGATGCACTTATCCTGATCTGGCCTAGCCAAAATTTTTTGTTTTTGTTATGTACTTCGAGACCGTTAGTGCCCTATTTTACCTGTACTTCGAGGTCGTTAGACGTACCCCTTTATGAACAGTTAACGAAGATTCCTTTTGCCAAACTATGTCTTTTATATAACAGTTCCATGCTTTTACACTTAGTTTTTTTTAGGATAACCTTCTTTTTTGAATCTTGAGCGTAGGCTCTGAGTTTTTATTGGTAAAAACATCGAAGGTGTTTGGCGTTCCAAGTTCGAGGGATAGGTTTCCCATTCAACTCCTCGAGTTCAAAAGTACTAGGGCGGCAAACCTTTTTGATTCGATACGGTCCCTCCCAATTAGGGATTAGCTTTCCTGTTTCTCGAGGTCGAGATACTTCGTTCTTCCGTAGGATGAGGTCATGGAGTAGAAAGTGTCTTCCTTTTACTCTTGAGTTGTAATACCTAGTGGTGCGCTGTTTATAAGCTGCCAATCGGATTTGGGCCTTGTCCCGAGCCTCGTCGAGGAGATTGGCATTCATCCTCAGGGCTTCTCCGTTGTTCCATTCCTCGAAGTTTTGTATTCGAAAGGAGGGTACTCCTATTTCCAAGGGGATCACGGCCTCCGACCCATAGGTCATGAAGAAAGGGGTTTCTCCTGTGGGTGCTCGAGCCGTGGTTCGGTATCCCCAAAGTATGTTGGGCAAATGGCTCGTCCATTGTTTGTCTGCTTCGTTTATTCGCCTCTTGATGCCATGGAGGAGCGTTCGGTTGGTGACCTCGGCTTGCCCGTTAGCTTATGGGTATCCAACTGAGGAGAAGCGATGTTCGATACGCAATCCCTCACAGAATGTTTTGAACCAAGCACTGTTGAACTGTTTGCCGTTGTCTGTTACCAATACTCGAGGTACTCCGAACCGATACACTATCAACTTCCAAACGAAACCTTGGGCTTGATGGTCGGTGATGCTGGCCAAGGGCTCGGCTTCTACCCACTTTGTAAAATAATCAATTGCCACTATGAGGTACTTCTGCCGGCCGGTTGCTCTAGGAAAAAGGTCTGAGAATGTCTATTCCCCACATAGCGAAGGGAAGCGGACTGGTGATCGGAGTTAAGAGACTTGCTGGTCTATGTGGTACGATGGCATACTGTTGGCAGCTTTTACACTTTTTAACCAACTCCATGGCTTCTTCCCTCATTCTAGGCCAATAGTACCCTTGGCGAAGGATCTTGAATGCCAAGGCCCTCCCTCCAAGATGATTTCTGCATATTCCTTCATGGACCTCTCAAAAGGCGTAATTAGCTTCAGTTGGATCAAAGCGTTTTAACTAGGGCATTGTGAGGCCTCTTTTATACAACCAATCATCCAAAATAACATACCGCGCTGCCCGAGACATAACCTTCTAGGCTTCGTGTCTGTTGTCTGGAAGACGACCATCACGTAGGTACTTAAGAATTGGACTCATCCATGTTTCTTCGCCAACCACAGGTAATACCATAGTTTCATCGATGTTGGGCACGATAAGTGTTTCGAGATAAACTGCTCGCCTTGGTTCGAGTGGGCAGGATGATGCGAGCCGGGCTAAGGAGTCAACCTTTGAATTTTCAGCTCGTGGAATTTGGCTAATGCGAAATACTTAGAACTTTGTGGCCAATGTTTTGGCCTTCGTAAGATAACGAGCGATCATTTCTCCTCGTGCCTCGAACTCACCATTAATCTGGTTTACCACTAGCTGAGAGTCGCTATATGTATTCAGAACCTTTACGGAAAGCACCTCGGCTAGTTTCATTCCTGCGAGCAAAGCCTTATACTCGGCCTCGTTGTTGGATGCCTTAAATTCAAACTTCAAGGCTTATTCAATAGTGAAATTGTCCGGACCGCTTATAATGAACCTGGCACCACTTCCAATATCAGTAGAGGATCCGTCGACATGAAAGGTCCATTGTAGGAACAAGTTTGTTTCGCCAGTCGCCTGAGACGGTTCTTCTGGTCTTGGTAAAGTGGTTTCTATGACAAAATCAGCTAAAGCCTGGGCTTTAATAGCTGCCCGAGGCCGATAGCGAATATCGAACTCGCCCAGCTCTATTGACCATTTCACCATTCTGCCGAAAACATCGAGCTTATGGAGTACTTGCTGAAGGGGTTAGTTGGTGAAAAGAGTGATTGGGCTTGAAAATATGGTCAGAGCTTCCGAGCCGAGATCAAGAGTGCATACGCCATTTTTTCCACAGGAAGGTACCTTGTTTCAGCATCGTGGAGTACCTTACTTACATAATACACAGGCTTCTACTCGCCTTTATCCTCTCGAACTAAGACAGAGGCCACCACTTCGGGTCCAGTAGAGAGGTACAAGAAGAGTTCTTCGCCAGCTACAGACTTGGTGAGTAAAGGGGGTGTACCCAAATATCTCTTCAATTCCATGAATGCTTCTTGACAATCTACGGACCAAACAAAATCTTTGGCCTTCCAAATGGCTTTAAAGAAGGGGAGACACTTCTCGACAGATTTTAACATGAACCAACTTAAAGTGGCTATCCTTCCCGTGAGTCGTTGGACTTCCCTTACCGTCCGTGGTGGGCTCATGCTAAGAACGGCATCTATCTTCTCAGGATTTGCTTCTATGCCTCTGTGGGTTATTACGAACCCAAGGAATTTTCCCCCAGTAACTCCAAAAGCACATTTAGTGGAGTTTAACTTCATTCAATGATGGTGGAGGACATCAAAGGCTTCTTTTAGATCAACCTCGTGGTCATTGGCTTTGCTACTTTTAACCAACATGTCATCGACATAAACTTCCATATTCCGACCTATTTGTCCATGAAAAATTTTATTTACTAACCTCTGGTAAGTGACCTTGGCGTTCTTCAAGCCGAATGGCATGACCCCATAGTAGTAGAGTCCTTGTTCTGTATTAAACGATGTTTTTTCCCGGTTCGATCGGTGCATGAAGATCTGGTTATACCCTGAATAGGCATCCATGAACGTCAGTAATTCATGTCCTGATGTTGCGTCAACAAGTTGATCGATCCTAGGTAGTGGAAAGCTGTCTTTCGGACAGGCTTTATTTACGTCGGAGAAATCAATGCAGATCCACCACTTACCATTCGCCTTTTTCACCATTACTACATTAGACACCCAATCCGGATAACTCACCTCCCGAATGAACTTGACCAAGAGTAATTTGTCAACTTCTGCTCGAATGGCTGCCTGTCGTTCAGGGGCAAATGACCTTTTCTTTTGGATGACTGGCTTGTGGTTTGGATCCACACTTAGCCTGTGCACTATGACCTCTGAGCTGATTCCAGGCATATCTGCGGCTGTCCAAGCGAATAGATCCTGGTTTGCCTTAAGGAGGGCGAGTAAAAACTTCTTGAGGGCTTCCGGTAGGTTTGAACCAATTTGGATGGTTCGGGTGCTATCTTCATCGAAGGAGATAGTGGTTAATTCTTCTATCAGTTGGCCCCTTGGGTTGCTTCCTTCGTCTCTAAGATCGTCCAGCTCAAGTGGGAAGGCTTTTCTTACTGAACTGAGATAGCATAACCTAGAAGTTTGTTGATCTCCTTTGATTTCGCCCACTCCTTCCTCGGTGGGGAATTTAACTTTTAGGTGATGGGTGGAGACAACCGCTCAGATTTTATTCAGTGTTGGTCGTCCAAGTATCATATTGTAAGACGAGGGCTGCCGGATGATCAGAAAAGTGGTCTGCACAGTCTTCGCCTGAGGAGCCGTCCCTGCAGTTACTGGGAGGGTTATACTGCCTTCGGCGAAGACTAGTCCTCCTAAGAAGCCATAGAGTGGGGTGGAGACCGTCTCTAATTGAGAATCACCCAGTTACATTTACTGAAAAGCATCATAGAACAGAATGTCAGCTGAGCTCCCGTTATCGACCAGGACTCGCCTTATTTCGTTGTCGGCCACGATGAGGGAAATTATGACAGCATCGTCGTGTGGAGTCTGAACTACTTGTAAGTCTTCATCCGAAATGGAAATGGTTCCGCCCGTCTTATATCATTTATGGGGTCTCGAGACAGAAGCTACTGACATGGCATAAGACTTCCCACGGTTATTAGACCTGCCCCTAGCAGCGGGCCCCCACAAATTGTCTTGATGATTTTTGCCGTGGGGACTTCTGGTTTTTTCTGACTGGGCTCCCTTTAGTTCGGCCCCGAGCTCTTCCGGATAGGTTGCACAGGCCTGTTTCGCTCGAGTGGGCGTTCAGGGCTCTTTCGAGACCACTCTGTAAATTTTTCCATTCGTAGTCTGGTAAACTCCTTTAGATATCCTCTGTTAATGAGGGCCTCGATCTGGTTCTTTAGTGCTTTGCATTCTTCTGTGTCGTGGCCGTAGTTTTTGTGGAACCTACACCAAGTGCTTCAATTCGGAATGAGGTTAGGTGGCCTCGGGAGCCACTGCAGGAGACCCTTATCATGGATTTGCATTAGAACGTTAGTCCTAGATGCATTCAATGGAGTGTAGTTGTCGGATGGCCTAGAGGTCCTAAGTCCGGTTCCGAAGGTCCTGGGGGTTCGAGGTCCACCTTCGAAGGGCCTGGGGGCTTTAGGTCTCTCGTCGCGAAATGGCCGTTTAGTAGGCTCACGGTATGGGCTAGTGGGGCCTCTCTTCCTTCTCTCCGTGTCTCCTTCTCGCTCTCTGCGGAACACCTAGTCATCTTCCGCCAGCATGTATTTTTTGGCGCGAACCAAAACTTCACTCATGTCAATGGGTGGGCGTCTGGTAAGTTTTGAACTGAAGACTCCAGATCTTAGCCTATTTTTGAATGCCAGCAGCTAAACACTGGGATCAAGGTCTGGGATCTCCCAAGCGGCGGAGTTGAACCTCGAAATGTAGGCTCAGAGTTTTTCGCCCTTTAGCTGGACAATGTTGAACAGAGACTCTGAGGTCTTTTTCGGTCCTTTGCTACTGATAAAATGAGAGGCGAAGGCATAACTCAGCTCTTTAAACGTGTGGATACCTCTAGGTTTCAAACAGGCATACCACGTTCCAGCTGTCTTTTCAAGGGTTAGGGGAAATGCTCGACACATTATAGGGTCTGAATGTTTGTGGAGGGTCATTGTGGTTCGGTAATGTTGGAGATGATCCAGAGGGTCAGTAGATCCGTAGTAAGGTTTAATTTCTGGCATGCGAAAGTTCGGTTGGAGGAAGGCCTCGAGGACTTCTTGAGCGAAAGGTGAGTCCTGTACATCGAGTTCGTCTATAATATTGTGGCCACAGCCTCTGAACGCTTCATTGATTCGTTCCTCTATGTTCTCGATCCGTTTGCCAAGGCCTTCACTATTTTTAGATGAGAGACTTCTCCGGGACCTGGCCACGCGAGGTGGAGGTGATTTGGTCATCGAACAGCAGTCGACTGGCGGTCAGCGGTCGACCGAACCATTGTGACTTGGTTCCGGCCGCAAAGGTGGTGGTGATGTACGTTGAGCTCTTCCACGGACTTCGTCGGCTAGGTCGGCCACTAGCTGCGAGAGTTCCACGAATTGCGCCTCGAGAGTAGCCACGTCGGGATGGGCCTCGGATTCGGCCGAAGAACTTGCTCCAAACCTCATTACTCCTTCACCAAGGTCTCTGGGAGGGGTTTTGGGTGGCATGACAACAAATGAGTTCTTTGAATTTCTTCGCTGTTACTGCCAGTGAGAAATGGTGGTTTCCAATGGACGGCGCCAATCTGTTGATGCCAAAAATGTGCGTTGCCGAGCTGGAGGTCGAACCTTGGATGTACCTGATGAGAGTCATAAAATGCATCTAAACAATACTTAATTGTTAACACTTTAGGGTTAATCTCGGTCGTAATCGCGCTTTTACATGTTGATAACTCTAAAGTGTTATTCATAAATCACTGACTTAATTCGATGCATTTTCAGGTGCTTTGAGTACAAAAGAGAAGATAAAACGATCCATGTTTAAAGCGCCAAAAGATCTTGGGTGTCGGTGCTCGTTTTTGTCCAAAGTTTAGACATTTCCAAACATGATTTAAAGATGATTAAAAGTCTAAACCAAGGTTGGAGCAATAAAGTACATTGAGTTAAAAGACTGCACACAAGTTTGTGCATCACTTTGGAACAAGTTAAGGGTAGGCACACTAGTGTGTGCACTTCTGCATACAAGCTGAAAGAGTTTCACTAAATTGCCAGAATTTTTCGTACAGATCAATTATCTTTGCAGATTAAACTGTATTGAAGTAGGAAGAACCAGGAGATGAGCCATATATTCTTAGAAAGATCCGAAAGTCTATTTTCTGGAGAATTTTACGGTTCGTAAAAAGGATTTTTCTAGAGAAAGTTATGGCAGTTTGAGTAGACACAGTTCAGACCCCCAGAACCACTTCAACCTAGCGCCGCGCCTCTCACTGTCCAGCGCCCCAGCGCACAGGCAAACAAGAGTGAGCGCCTAGGCGCCCATGAACTAGCGTCGCACCGCCCACTCACCTCCTGACCTGATTAGGGCGAGCAAATGACATTATTCCAAGACCAAACTGCCCCTCATGGGCTATAAATATGCCTTTAAGGAATGTGCAGCCGGGCAAGCAAGATATTCAAGAGAGAAAGGAGGCAGAGAAAGAAAGGAAGGAAGGAAGGAAGAGAGAAAAAACAGATTGGATCCAAGGGATCCAAATCTAGCATTCTTCCATTTTATTTCTAAGTTTTTTGAGGGCTAGAAATCAAGGGGGGAGAGCACCCATATTGCTCTTCCACCTTGAACTCTATGGCCACATCAAGGGGAGAGCATCCTTATTGCTGTTCCACCTTGATTTCCATGGCCAACTAGTCTTCACACAAGGGAAAAGGATGAATCCTTAGGGATTTATTGTTCCTTATTTCCTGTTCTTGATTCAGTTGTATGGATTTAATGTTGAATATTGTTTTATGAATTATTCATTAATTAAGTAAGAAGGATTTGAGTTCATGTGATAGATGCACTTTTTATTCTTCTACTTTTAGATTATCTTAATCCGGTGATTGCATCCTTCTCCTCCTTTGAGGTTGTTTGGATGTGATTGATTCCGGTAGATTTATTTTATTGATTGTCCATTACTGCGATATTGTCTTTTAAGATATATTGTCGTTTCTTGATAATCTTTAAGATCGGTCATGTGTGCTTGAACTAAAATCAATGAGTAATTTATAGCAATTATATTAGAGTTATAAATGTGCTTGATTGAATATATTTCGATTGCTTGTTTGGGATGTGAAACTTGCAATCGAGATAAAATCAATTGAATCAAGAGTGGAAATAGGGAACGAACCTAAGAAGGATTCTCGGAACCTTGTTATTTCTTATTTATATTTCATTTACATTCACACAATTTTTCTTACATTATCTCATTATCAAAACCCAAAAATCTTTCGTTTAACTTTTATCGTTCGTTTTAAGGTTTACACATTTTTCTTTGTACTTAACTTGTTTCCCTGTGGAATCGACACCCCAAAGTTGTACTACAACTACCGTGTTATACTTTGGGCGTAATCAAATTTTGGCGCCGTTACCGGGGAAACACTTTTAAGTACGGAAACTTGTCAACTTTGAGTGTAACGGTAAAACAAAAAAAAATCGTAAATATCTTTCTTTTCAGCAGTTTGTAAATACGGTCATATCATTCCTTTACTTCTGTTTTATTTATTTGTTTATTATTTTGTTTTATTTATTTGTTTATTATTCTATTTTATTTATTTGCTTATTATTCTGTTTTTTCGCTTATTACTCTGTTTTATTTATTTGTTTATTATTCTGTTTTATTTATCTGTTTATTATTCTGTTTTATTTACTTGTTTATTATTCTGTTTTTTTTATTTTGTTTATTATTCTATTTTATTTACTTGTTTATTATTCTGTTTTATTTATTTGTTTATTTATTTATTATTCTGTTTTTTTATTTAATTTCCCCTCTAAATTAATTGGTGCATGCTTAAACCGAGAGATTCGCGAGGTAGATTCATTAGAGGACCCGAATTAGAGTTACCCTCTCCTTCCACCTCCATTAGTGAAATCTCGCCTAGATCAAACCATAGTGCACCCCCATCAGAAAATTTAGAGGATTTTGTTAACATGGCTGATAATCGTAATGAAAATGTTGCCAGAACACTTCAAGATTACCTCCACCCTACACGCACAGCCACACCATCATGCATCATATTTCCAGCCAATACTCGCCAACTAGATTTTAAACCAGGGATGATTCAATTACTCCATACTTTTCATGACTTGGATAACGAAAACCCATATGTGCACATTAAAGAGTTTGAGGAAGTAGTTGCGACTTTTCATAGTCACGATGAAACCAATGACATTGTTAGGCTTAAGTTCTTTCCTTTCGCTTTGAAGGATAGAGCTAAGAGTTGGCTATACTCACTAAGACCACAATCTATTGGGTCGTGGACTGAGATGACTCGAATTTTTTTCAATAAATACTTTCCCCAACATAAGACCAATGCTTTGAAAAGGCAAATCTCCACCTTTGCACAAAAGGACAGCGAGACTTTGTATCAGTCTTGGGAGAGATTTAAAGAGTTATTGAGTATGTGCCCTCACCATGGGTATAAGAATTGGCATTTAGTGAGCTATTTCTATGAGGGTCTTACCTATAGAGAACGCCAATTTGTAGAGATGATGTGTAATGGTGGGTTCTTGGAGAAAGATCCTGATGAGGCCATAGAGTAATTCAATGAGCTTGCTGAAAAAGCTCACACTTGGACTCGACCTAGTGCTACTGAAAGCACAAATAGGTCACGGCCTATAGAGCACGTAAATGGTGGTGGAATTCACCATCTTAGGAAAGAGGATAACCTTAAGGCCAAGGTCGAAATGCTCACTAGAGAACTAGAGGTATTAAAGACTAAGAGCTTAAAGCCAACACACGTGGTTAATCATGCAAAATCTTTTGAACCATGTTTTGTGTGTGGCAGGGTAGACCATCTCGCCCAAGAGTGCCCCATATTTGTTGAGATGATAGGGATGTATAAGGAACAATGTAACGCCTTAGACATGTACACGAAGCCTTCTGCACCCTTCTCTAATACCTATAATCCAGGATGGTGAAATCACCCCAATTTCAGCTGGAAGTCTGAAAACCAGCAGCTTGCACAACCCCCTGCACCATATCATGCATCTGTATCTTGTAAGAGTTCTTTAGAAGACACTTTACATACTTTTATTAAAGCACAGGGGAAGACAAATCAAAGGCTTGAATCTTTAATTGTGCAGGTTGTTGAAGAACATAAAGAGATAAAGAGCCAAGTGTCCAAGCTGACGAGCTATTTGAGTATGACTGAGCAAGGTAAGTTCCCTTCCCAAGCTCAGTCCACATCCTATGGTCAGCACCAAACGCAACAGAATAGTGAATTCCATTGAGACACTTAGTGGTAAGTCGTTACACATCCCAGCACCGAACAAATCAGAGGATGTGGACGACAACCACCAAGTATATACCCTCACCCATGGCTTCACAGGAGCATATATCGAGCTAAAATCTGCAGATGTTACTGATGACATCTTTAAGGTCTCTCCACAGCACACAAGCAGCAAATTTAACAGTAAAGCAATTGCTGGTGCATTCAACTCATGTTTGTCTAGGAGGGAGTAAGAGAGTCTGGCTGAAGATGTAAAACTTAGCGCTCATGGGAGGTACCCCAAAGCATATCCTTTTATTTTTTGTTTTTTTTAAAATTATTTTTCTTGTTTATTATTAGTATTTTGCTGTTTTCCAGTTTTACTTTTGTATTTCTTTTTCAGGAACAAATATACGAAGCAGTTCACATGGTGGTGCACAATTTTCAGCTTCTGTGCACTTTTGGCTACAAAGGGAGTTTCCTTATCTTATGCTTTCACATTGAGGACAATGTCTATTTTAAGTTGGGGGTGGAGGAAACATATTCCTGTTTTTCATTGAACTATTTTGTGTCATTTTACCTTTTTGTTTGTTTTTAGCATGCTTTGTGTTAGCCTTGTAGTCAATTCACATGTCAATGATATGAGCTTAATCGAGATAGCACATAACATTTAGAAGAAGTTAAATCTTGCTTCGCTTTGAGAATAAATTAAGTGTCAATTTTTCTTTGGTTTGAGACTCTGGTTTGTGGTAAGATTGCATGATTAATCTATAGCATTTGGAGAAGTTTTATGTGCGATTGTTTTGTGAATACTTTTGCGGTCTCAACAAGCTCTAAAACTTATTTGATAATCACTTGAGGCGAAAATCATAGAATGCACACTACTTAGGATATGATGTAGGCCATTTTTGGACCGTTTAAGCCGTTTTAACTTAACCTTGTTATATTTATCGCTAGTCACCTATTTGAGCCTTTTTCTTGAAAAGAAAATTTGAGCCTTGTTTCTTTCGTTAAACCATTTACTTACCTTTATGAGCCTAAAGATATTTTATCCTTACCTTTCTTTTAAAAGAACTTAGTTATACACATGTTGTGAGAAGCACTTAAAAGGAGTAAGGGTGGAAATATGAGAAAATATTACTGCCATAACCCAAGTACATTAAAAGAGATAAGTTGGGGGTTGTGGAAAAGAAAAAAAAAAGAATGAAAGAGGAGGTGAATGGTCTTATACCAAAATAAAAGAAAAAAGTGAATTACGGCAAAGAAAGAAAAGAAAAAAAGAAAATGGTGATTTATTGTGAGAAATGCTCGAAAAATGGTTGAAAGAGTTGGGTGTTGAAGTAAGGTTATCTTGTGCTTAAAATGGTTATGTTTAAATTAAGAGACTTAGTTCTTTTATTTGTTTAAACTTTCCCATTCTTTCTTGACCTTTACCAAGCCTAACGTTACAAGCTTATAAAAGACCTATTGATCCGATGTAGTGTGATTTTTCTACATAGTGGAGAGTGATTTGAAAAGTGAGCCTATGGAGCTTGATTTGTGATTAATGTCACGCAATTTAATATGTTTTTAGAGGCCAAGACTTGTATTCATGTTATGTTGTAAATAAAATCATCCGGGTGTTCGGACTAATGTATTGTGGTAAGATGGATGTTAAGAGTCGATAACGATTTTAAGGTTGACATTTGGATTATTCTTGAACTTGAGTGATATTTAATGATTCTATGTGCTGTATGTTATGCATGATTTTTGAGACAAAGATTTTTGAATCACTCTTGATTAACGCCAGCATGGCTATATTTTGTTTTAATAAAGAATTCATTCCATGCCTTTCGCTTGAATTGCTAGGGACTAGCAATAAGCTAGTTGGGGGTTGTGATGAGAGTCATAAAATGCAACTAAACAATACTTAATTGTTAACACTTTAGGGTTAATCTCGGTCGTAATTGCACTTTTACATGTTGATAACTCTAAAGTGTTATTCATAAATCATTGACTTAATTCGATGCATTTTCAGGTGCTTTGAGTACAAAAGATATGATAAAGCGATCCATGTTTAAAGCGCCAAAAGATCTTGGGTGTCGGTGCTCGTTTTTGTCCAAGGTTTAGAGATTTCCAAACATGATTTAAAGATGATTAAAAGTCTAAACCAAGGTTGGAGCAATAAAGTACATTGAGTAAAAAGACTGCACACAAGTTTTTGCATCACTTTGGAACAAGTTAAGGGTAGGCACACTAGTGTGTGCATTTCTGCATACAGTTGAAGGAGTTTCACTAAATTGCCAGAATTTTCCGTACAGATCAATCATCTTTGTAGATTAAACTGTATTGATGTAGGAAGAACCAGGAGATGAGCCATATATTCTTAGAAAGATCCGGAAGTCTATTTTCTGGAGAATTTTACGGTTCGTAAAAATGATTTTTCTAGAGAATGTTATGGCAGTTTGAGTAGACACAGTTCAGGCCCCCAGAACAGCATCAACCTAGCACCGCGCCTCTCACTGTCCAGCGCCCCAGCGTCCAGGCAAACAAGAGTGAGCGCCTAGGCGCCCATGAACCAGCACCCCAGCGCCCAGACAAACAAGAGTGAGCGCCTAGGTGCCCATGAACCAACGCCGCACCGCCCACTCGCCTCCTGACCTGATTAGGGCGAGCAAATGACATTATTCCAAGACCAAACTGCCCCTCATGGGCTATAAATATGCCTTTAAGGAATGTGCAGCCGGGCAAGCAAGAAATTCAAGAGTGAAAGGAGGCAGAGAAAGAAAGGAAGGAAGGAAGGAAGAGAGAAAAAACTGATTGGATCCAAGGGATCCAAATCTAGCATTCTTCCATTTTATTTCTAAGTTTCATGAGGGCTAGAAATCAATGGGGGAGAGCATCCATATTGCTCTTCCACCTTGAACTCTATGGCCACATCAAGGGGAGAGCATCCTTATTGCTGTTCCACCTTGCTTTCCATGGCCAACTAGTCTTCACACAAGGGAAAAGGATGAATCCTTAGGGATTTATTGTTCCTTATTTCCTGTTCTTGATTCAGTTGTACGGATTTAATGTTGAATATTGTTTTATGAATTATTCATTAATTAAGTAAGAAGGATTTGAGTTCATGTGATAGATGCACTTTTTATTCTTCTTCTTTTAGATTCTCTTAATCCAGTGATTGCATCCTTCTCCTCCTTTGAGGTTGTTTGGATGTGATTGATTCCGGTAGATTTATTTTATTGATTGTCCAGTACTGTGATATTGTCTTTTAAGATATATTGTCGTTTCTTGATAATCTTTAAGATCGGTCATGTGTGCTTGAACCGAAATCAATGAGTAATTTGTAGCAATTATATTAGAGTTATAAATGTGCTTGATTGAATATATTCTGATTGCTTGTTTGGGATGTGAAACTTGCAATTGAGATAAAATCAATTGAATCAAGAGTGGAAATAGGGAATGAACCTAAGGAGGATTCCCGAAACCTTGTTATTTCTTATTTATATTTCATTTACATTCACACAATTTTTCTTACATTATCTCATTATCAAAACCCAAAAATCTTTCGTTTGACTTTTATCGTTCGTTTTAAGGTTTACACATTTTCCTTTGTACTTAACTTGTTTCCCTGTGGAATCGACACCCCAAAGTTGTACTATAACTACCGTGTTATACTTTGGGCGTAATCAGTACCTGCACAGGGAAAGAGAGAGGGGCTATGGGGTCGCTGGAGGGGGTGCCTCCGGGGATGATCCGATGCTTAAGTTAGGGCAAACTCAGGTATGCACAGGGGACGGGTGTTCCCTTGTATTTTTTAAGCTGAGAAGAATTGGATCCTTTGGAATACATAATTGGCCCTTTTTATAGGGTTTTGGAGGCGGTATTTGGCCTAGGGCGGCAGCGATATGATGCCCCAACTGGGTTGAGTAATGATGCCGATGAGGCCCAGCTAGGTGGCCGGGGACCATCCGCTAGGGCTTTGCTTTGTTGGTTAATCAGGAGCTATCCAAGTCTAAGGACGGTTGGTGACCTAACGTCCCAACTTGGATGGGTAATGATGCCTAGGAGGCCCAGCTAGGTGGCTGGGGGCCGTCCGCTCGAGCTTTGCCTTGCTGGCTCAATCAGGAGCTGTTTACGTGTCTGGGGCAGTCTGCCGACCTGACGGCCCAACTTGATTGGGCAATGATGGTCTAGAAGGCGGTGGTGACGTGGAGGCCTAGCTGGGGGCGATGGAGCCCTTAATGGCGGTTTATGACCCGGGGGCTAAGCTGCCCGGTCCTGGATCATCCACGTGTCCTCTCGTGACCTGTTGCCATGAGGAGCCACGTGTTGTCTTCTTATTATAGGTGTATTTTTTAGCAGTATCAATTTTGTATAGGTGTGCTCCTTTTCTATATAAAATTTAATCTCTCTCCAGGATTTTTCAATAATCTATTAAAAAACAGCAAACCATTTGTCTTTCCAACGATGGACAAGCAAGCCGGCATCAACAACTGCAGTTTCTGATGAGTTGGGATTTATATTTCCTTTTTTGGTCAAGAGCTGAGTCTATTATAGCAACGATAATTATGGATTACTACCAAATTCCAGCTGGGCAACAGCCCCAGTTGTAAGACAATACCCACCCACTGCTTCTCCATCATCACAAGTTCTCGGAAATCCATGGTAGTTTGATTATACACATTGACTTACCAAAATAAAAAGGTTCCCTTCTAGCAATTTAGATTTCTTTTCCTCCTATTATTGTGATAAATATTCATAATTATTTAAATAAAATTTAAGCACTAGTTGTAGCTTCAATTTATGACAGTTAAAATTATTTTTGAAGCAAATTTTGATAAAATAATTATAGAGTTAAAAACTGTTTTATGTTTGATGAAACAACTGTGACAAAAGTTGTTATGACAACTTTAAATTGTTGAAATCTTCTTTTTCAATTTATTGTTTAAAAAAATGTTTTTTTAAAGACTTTTAACCCGACTTCAATTTATAAAAAAACACAAATTTTTTCAATTGGGGCTTTAGGTCTTGTTTCTTGTAACTTTATGTAAAAGTATTTTTATTCTGTTTTCATGAAAGCACTTCAAAACTAGTTTATTTGAAAGCACTCCTATTATTAAGATATTTTTTATCATTAAAAATTACTTTTTAGCTACCAAAGAGTTGCAACTAGCTTTATTTACTATTATTTCAGAAAACAGTTTCCTTCTAAACGTGATTTTCAATCCATGATTCTCTAAGGAATGGTAATTGAATTAGCCTTAGTATCAATAAAGCCCTTGTGTTTTTACTTCGGCAATCGCATTTTCACTGTACTATGATTGATAAAAGAAAAATGTGAGAGCAGCAAAAAAAATAAAAGAAAAAAATGAAAATAAAAGAAAAAATTGATTTTATCATTCATGTATTTATTAGAGAATAAGGAAACTAAAAGAAGAGACAAGCAAGACAAAAATAAAACAATTTTAATTTTATTCTCTAATTTCCTCGATTAGTAGAGGAAAAGTCAGAGGAGAAAATGGATAATTGTATCGTCATTTTCTTTTATCTCCCTATAATTGTTCACATCTTTTTTCCATGTCTCTAAATAAAGACAAAATTTTGACCATCCGAACATACATCGGTTGCTTTGTAACAAATTATCTGAGTCTCGTATCAAATCAAATACTTCTTTAGGAACTAAAATGGATTTAAAAGGGAAAAAAGAGAGAAGAAAAACAGATCACAACATATCACTAAACTTTAGCAAACGTATCTGGGCTCTCAGTAGGAGCATGTGGCTGGGATCATAAAATCTTATTTTTGTAATCATTGTATGAAAATAAATAAGAAAATGCCAAATAGCTTCTTTTTTTTTTAATGGAAGCCAAATAGTAGAATAATGAACTTTCGAAAATGCTTTTTTTATTTCACAATTATTTTCGTTGACATATTTCTAGTTTGGGAAGCAAGTATTATTGGTTTTTTTTTTTTATATTATACTGATGTTATACAATTACATTGATATAATGATCTAATCATACAATATTATAAGACTCATTAAGAAAATTAATCAACTCATAAATTATAAAAGTGCCTATTTTTAATTATAAAAAAAACATAAATTAGAGAAATTATCCACATTTTAAAAGTGGAGGCCGAGTTGAAATATTAGTTAAAAAATAAGGATCATGAAGTATTATTGTTTGATGACAAGTGAAAGGAGGGAGTATCGTTTAACTTAATTGTTACGTCGGTTTTTAAAATAGTCTTTGGTGAAATGACAGTAGATTTTAAAATTATTTATTTTTTGATAAGACAATAATGAAAAAAAAATTTTAATACATATTTAATGAGTATCGTTTAACTTAATTGTTATGTCGGTTTTTAAAATAGTCTTTGGTAAAATGACAGTGGATTTTAAAATTATTTATTTCTTGATAAGATAATAATGAAAACAAATTTTTTAATACATATTTAATTTCTTGTAATTATTTTCAGATTTTATTTTTTTATAAATTGTTTTTTAATGTTTGACCTAACTTATATTTATGAGAAACAAAAATCATTACATAAACTCTCCTAAACATAACCTACCAAAATTGGAAAATAAGAGCTTGTTATTATAATTTTGATTTGACTGGGAACAAGTATTGTGTCAAAAATGGAACTAAAGAACCGAGGCTTAGACATATGATGACGACGTTTGGGTTGGATTTTATCCAGTTTTTAAAATCTTTTCAAGACAAAAAATTTGTTTTGAAGAGATCTAAGATGCTAGATTAAATCCAGCCCAAATGTCTATTTTTAAGGCTCTTATTAGTAGAGAAGAAAAGTGAGAGAAAAAGAAGAAAGGGAGGAAAGAAGAGGCATATGATGGAAGAATGAGATGATTGATATCTTTTATTTTTTATTTGGTAAAATTGGTAGAAAAATAAGAGGAGAGAAAAAAATAGTTTATTTTATCTTTTACTCTCCAATAATATCAATTTGGAATGATTATGATTTGGTCATGTAGGAATAAAACACCAATTATCCTACTCTATTTCCTCTCACTTTTTTTCTTCGCACAAAATGATAGAAATATCACTATTTTCTCATATTTTTTCTTCATTTCTTAACTTTTTCTCCTTACCAATCATAGTCTAAGTTTAAATTCTTCAACTTCTAATTAAAAAAATAAAAATCTAAAAAATTTAATGTGGATATTTATTTTAAGGAAAAAGAAATATGGGCAAAAATTACTCCTATGAAATATCATTTATGTAGCTTACCTTTTTAGTTGACTTGTACAAAAAAAAAAAAACGCAGTGGATTTGTTAATTGAGATAGAATAACAATGTATAAAAAAAAGTGGAGTATAACTTGACAAATAAAGTTATTAGCTATAATTTAAGGCATATTTATTACTAATAATTATTTCAATACAGACTAAAGAATGGACACGAAATAGGAAATATTTTAAATTCATTTTTATGTTTTCATTTCGTTTTAATTAAAAAGCTCAAACCATTTTTTGATATATTTTAAATTCATTTTTCGAAAGCACGAAAGATATTCAATAACTACTAGCATCTTAGCATGTGCGTATAATTAAAGGAAAAAATCAACTGCAAATAAAGAGAAATTTTTATGCCGAAAATCTAACGGAATTTGAACCATCGAAGAGCATACCTGCGTACATAAAACAAGGCAGAAACCTAAAGTCACAGAGGATCGAAGGGTGGTGTGCCTCCAGCAGACTCTCCGATGCCTAAGTTAGTATAGTGCTTTTTACTGGGGAATAAGGCAAACCGAAGAGACTGGGAGCTATGAGCGCAAAATTGTTCTTACCTTTTGATTTATGAAGACCATTTTTATAGTGTATTAGAGTAGAGTTAATTAGGAGAACAATTGTAGTGTTGAGATATGAGTAGTGTTCTCTTTCGGAGTTATCTAAATCCATATGAGTTTATCCAGAAGCTGGAGTGGCGGGATAGCATCAGGTCTTCTGGTGTGGAATTACTATTATGCCCCTTTCCATATGTTGGGAGGAGATTGGTTGTCTTGTCGTGGTTTAAGAAACTACCAATTTTCCTTAGAGATAAACATATGTCATCATGTTATTGGAAAGTGATATTTTCCTCTACATCATATGCCCCCCACTTCCTTAAGTGCATTTATGTACTTGAAGAAGTAGATAGCATAGGGTTAAGATGGAGGTTCGAACATGTTTGTGAGAAGACTAGTCGCCTACGAAGTTTAGCCGATCACCACCGAGGTGTTTAAAAAATGGCTCGGAGTTTGGTGATTGATTTGAGGCATTGATATTCAGTTAAAAATTGATTGGATTTTGGTGATTAAGTCTGAGGAGTTAACACTCAATCAAAACTGCTCAAAGTTTGGCGATCGATCTGAGGCATTGACATTCAGCCAAAAACTGATATGAGTTTGGCGATTGATCTAAGGAGTTGACAATCAGTCAAAACTGCTCAGAGTTTTTGGCCATTAAGTTCGAGGAGTTCACACTCAGTTTAAACTATTTGAAGTTTGGCGATTGAGTCCGAGGAGTTGACACTCAGTCAAAATTGCTCGGAGTTTGGCGATTGAGTCCAAGGAGTTGATACTCAGTCAAAACTGCTTGGAGTTTGTTGGAGAAGTCCGATGAGTTGAACATGGGCTCCAACTACTTGGAGTTTCGGTGAATGTGGGTTGCTTCCGAGGAGAAAAGACTCGGTTATACAGAGTTACTTTCATAGGGTCTTCTGCCCCTTTTGATTTTTTGTGGACTTTATTGTAGTAGGCTAGGGTTTGGTTTTGGGCCCAAGGTGTTTAAACTTCGGGCCCAAAATGCAAAGCTTTAGGGTTTCACCCTTGTATCTAGCCTTGTATTCTTGGCCAATGGTTTGGTCATTAATTGTGGATATCTCGAGCCATCCTCTTAAATGTTGAACAGCGACAGCGCATGTTCTAGGGTTCTTCAAGAGGCGGTATCTTTCTTGATTTTGGAGAAAAATGTTGTTTCGATGTTTGAGAATGCGGCTGAATTAATCACATCTCCTCATTCTCTGTGTGAGGAGCTCTATATAAAGGAAGAGGTTCTCCTTTTTTTCACTTTATTGTAACTATCAAAGGTTTTGAGAGCCTTTAGAATTTGAGAGCCTTTTGAGTTTGGGAGCTCGGAGTAGTGGGAGCTTGAGAGCTCGGAGTATCTTTTTATGTGGGAGCTCGGAATCTCGACGTACTTATCTTCTCAATCGGTGAGTCCATCTTTCTCTGTTCATGTCTTCTTTCGATGTTTACCACGATAAGGGTAGTGGTAGTGATAGTAATAGTGGTAATGGTAATAATAGTAAAAGTAGTAAGGATGGTAGTGGAGATGATATGAGTGGTAGTGATAATGAGAATTGTGGTAGTAGGGATGGTAGTGGAGATGATAAGAGTGGTAGTGATAATGAGAATCGTGGTAGTGGAAATGGTCTAGAAATTGAGGTAAATGATTCGTCAGGAGACTCTCATGCCTTTGTTCTCTATGAGGGTGTGAGTCATCTTCTTCCTCTTCCGAAGGTAACCATGCCCTGTGCGTGTTTTGGGAGGAGATAGGAGAGGATGAAAAGTCGAATATAGGTTTTACGGTGAAACTCTCCCCTAATAAGCTGAAGGAATACGAGTTCGAGGAGATTAGAATTACATATAGGATCCCTAAGGTGTTCAAACTTATAAATGTTAGGATTAGGGATCGTGTTTGTGTTGATTTGAAGGAGGTGGAGTTATGTGTCTATCACCATCACCTAAAGGCTGGGTTTAGGTTCCTTATTCACCCCTTTGTTCGGACTGTGCTTAGGCATTATGGCATTACTCTGTGCTACTTAGTACCCAATTCTATACGTCTTCTTATAGCATTCATTTATGTCAGCATCAAAGTGAAAGGGGTGACGAATATGAATGCTTTCAAAAGCCTCTTTCCTAGTAGTAAACATAAGGAGAATGGATGGGTTGTACTGAGCTCCAAGTTGAAGAGAAGATTATTATAGAAGACGCCCTCATGTATTAAGCAATAAAAAAAAAGAGCTTCTTTATTTAGAGTGATAGAGGCTTCAACCTACCCACCAAGTGGGATTTGGATTTGGTTAAGTTAAATAAGAAACCCAACTTTTTGAGGAGGCAGCTGGACAACATGCGGGATATGATTGGCGAGAAGATAGTTGTTGAACTCCTATACCAGAATACCGAGTTGGCTAGACTCGGACTTTGTCCAGAGGGCTTAGACGAGGAGATAGGTTCGAGCTCTTTACCTTGCATTTATTTTCCCTTTCTTTATTTTGTATTCATGCCTTGTCATTTCTTTACAGTTATGGATGCTCTGAAGATCACCTGGAGAGCAGTAAAGCCAACCCAGAAGAGGAAGCTGGATGAGACTGCTTGAGCATTAGCGACTCAATCTTCTGAGAAGAAGACTAGGGCAGGAAGTTCTCGCACTCCTCCTCCTACTCCCATAATGGTAGAGGATGATGTAGATACCTTTTCCTCTCCTCCTCCTGTAAAGGTTGCAACGCCCGTTCAGGCTCACCTTCTTCAGACTGAACTGGTAGGTCAAGGCTGGTGACTCATGCTTTGGAAGTGCCAACGTAGCTCAAGAGCACTTGAGGGGTATCCTTCCAAAGTACATGGCCCGACTGACCTAGGAGCTTATGGAAAGCCTTACGGTTATGGTCGAGAGTTTGGCCTCTTAGGTATCCCATGGACTTTTAATTTTTGTTATGATATTTCTGCCTCATCTTTGAGGAGTTCTAACTTGTTCTATTTTTCAGTCGAGTATAGCTTCGGGCGTCCTCTCCCACCGGTGTTTAGATCTAGATGAGAATTTAGGGGATTGCCATAACTTCATCTGGACCTTACGGGAGTCTCTCGTAAAGCATGTGGTGGAAGTCGGTCGCTTGGAGAGGGGAAAAGCCCTACTGACCGAAGACCTAGAAGAAGCTTGGTCAGAGTGGGATGCAGCTGAGGTAGAGATGGCAAAGCTTTAAGTTGAGAAAAAGGCTGTAGAGAAGGCCTTGCCATACTTCAAAGAATCTCAAGAGTTTAAGTCGGCTGTGGAAGTTGTTGTTGGTGACTTTTATCTTAGGGGCTTTGAGGAGGCCAAGTAGCAGGCTTCGGCTGCCTATCCTGACCAGAATTTCTTCATGGTGGAGATCCCCTCAGATGATGAAGGTGTTGGAGATAAAGTTGAGCATCATACCCTCGCTACTGAGGAGGAGAAGAAAGTAAATGTAGACTAGGATTGCTATGCTTTTGTTCCTCTGGTCATTAGCCTTTTTTTGTAAAAATTTCCAATTTAATGAAGATTGAACTTTTTGTTTTCCATTTACCCAAGTGTCTATACTCTTACTGTAATCAAAATAAGAATCCGAAAGGGAAAGGCCTTGGGCTCTTTCTCCTTGGCGTGGGAGAAACTAAAAACTTGGCGAAAAACATATTGTTTCTTTTATTAAGAATGATTATTGCATAAATACTTTAGCAAAACATAATAGGCGAAACAAAGTTGGCGAAGCAAATATTAGCAAAACTAAATTGGTAATACAGTTGGCGATAACTCGGAACCCTCAGAGAGGTTCTATTGGTAGAACTTACGGAGGTTTTTTGCATTCCAGGTGCGCGGCACTGGTTTACCATCCAAGTCTTCAAGTTCGAACATGCCAGCTCGGCACACTCTTTTGATGCGGTAGGGACCTTCCCAATTTGAGAGGAGCTTCCCTGTCTTTCGGGGGTGAGATACTTTGTTGTTTCTTAGGACTAGGTCATGTAATATGAAATTTCTCTCATTGACTCGGGAATTGTAGTATCTCGATACACTTTGATGGTAGGCGGCGAGCCTGATCTAGGCTTTGTCTCTAACCTCATCGATCAGGCCAACGTTCATCTTGAGTGCCTCTTCGTTATCTATTTCATTATAGTTCTGTATCTATAAGAATGGTGTTCCTATTTCAAGGGGAATTATAGCCTCGTATTCGTAAGCCAAGAAAAATAAGGTCTCTTCGGTGGGTATTTGGGAGATGGTTCGGAAAGCCCAAATGAAACTTGGGAGGTGATTGACCCACTTTTGATTGGCATCGTCAAGCTTTTTCTTGATGCTCTGCAGGACTATTTGTTACCTCGGCTTGTCTGTTGGCTTGAGGATAGCCTACCGAGGAAAATCTTTGTTCAATCTAGAGGTCTAGGCAGAAAGATTTAAACTAGGTGCTATCAGACTACGTACCATTGTCGGTGACCAATATTCTAGGTATACCGAATATGCAGAAAATCGACTTCTAGATGAACCCTTGGGTAATTGTGAAATAGAAAGTTATTATTGGTTGAGCAAACGTGGAGTAATTGTGAGATGATTAATTTTGCATTTTTATACTTAATAACACAATAAATTTGTATTTAAACGATGATATTTTTTTATATTTTAAAAGGGAGAACATTAAAAAAATAGTCAATATGCAGATGAATGAACTAATGAAAACATCATTAGGCGAACACCAAAAGTTCTTGGTTGGCTCGAGTATAAACCTAATAGTTTAGACCAGTTGAAAACTTCACTGGTAATATTGAAGAGCTTCATTAATAATATCAATATAGGTGTGGAACCCAAAAATTAACATTACCAATAAATTTTTTAATATTACTAGTTAAATTTCTAGTTGATTTAAAGTTTTAGACCCGAGCCAACCAAGAATTTCTCCGGGAACACAGTTAATGCACTATTAAGGCAAGCAAAAAATCCTACATGGCAAATCACATCTACAACCGTTGGATCTCCCCTCTAAAAATCAAACGGTGGAGAAAGAAACCCTAAACGCAACAAAAACTAGAGCTCTGCCTCTTTAAAACCAAAGTATCCGCTTATTTCTCTCATCCTATCTCTCTCGCTTCATAGCAACACTCTTCGTTGACGGCGGCGAGAGAGACTCCCTTTTCTTCTACTTAAAGGTTTCAGATCTCTGCCTCTTATCTCTTCCTGGTTGATTTTGTTTTCGCTTAATCCTGCTTTAGATTAGATGTTATTACAGCATTTTTTTTTGTTACTCGTGGTTTGACTTTGCTATAGAGGACTTTCTCATAGTTAAGTATTGTGAGTTTGGTATCTTTAAGTTTCCCAAAGTGGTTCAGATCTTAGTGGTGATTTGGGCTAAAGCCCAAATTAATGCTGAAGATTTCCCTTCACATGGATCATTCCACCTGATCATTAGGCATCCTTTCATTTCAAATTTCT
>CM043700.1:51808119-51965619 GCA_023935145.1 Bretschneidera sinensis | reverse complement strand
GAACATTAAAACTACAATGGATTTAACATTATATTCATCAAAGATAGATTAAATTACAATTAATAACAAGTTATAAGGAAACACATGATTAGAAATAAGAAAATAAACACTAAAATTACAAAAGAAACAAAACAGATGGTGAACATTGCAACTAAATTGGATTTCATAACCCGTTTTCATAAAGCATATTAGCAATTTGATTTTATAACCAAAAGAAATTTAACCAACCTTTTTGGCTAAGGAAAATTTCCACGTGTGGGGATAATCCTCGGAGATTCCGTGCGCTCTTGTGGATTCGGTAAATTTGGTGGATTGGTTTGATTGCGGATTAGAGAACCATTTGCAAGTGTATTGTCCGGTTTGATAAATTCTTTCTTGTCATTTTTTGTTTCACTTTCCACATTTTTATTTCTTTTTTGTATTATCTTCTCTCTTTGTTATTCTTCTTCTTTTCATTTCTATGCTTCTCTCTTTTCTTTTCTATGCTTCACCCTTTCTTTTCTATGCTTCTCCCTTTCTTTGTGTTAACATGGGGTGTTTTATAGGGAAAAAGTGCAGCCCATGTGAATAAAAAACAATGAAAAGAAAGGGTGTAGATCGGCAAAGAAGAGGGAGGAAAGAGGGGTATAACTTTCGAGGTGGAAAGATGAAAGTTTGAAATGGAAGTGTATGTTTAACAAAGCAAAAAAGATGAAAAAAACTTCCTCTTGGTGGCTGGTTTTTGGAGGGAGAGATGGAGCAATTTTTGAGGTGAAGATATGAAAGCTTGTTGTGGTACGGTGCGTTTAACAAAGCAAAAAAAGAAGAAAAAGACTTCCTCTCTTGGTGGTCAGTTTTTGAGGGATAGGAAGGTGCATTTTTTTAGGTGAAGAGATTAAAGCTTGAAATGGTATGTTGTGTTTAACAAAGCAGAAAAAAAAAAAAAAAAAAAGGAAGATTTTTGCTCATCTCATGGTGGTCGGTTCTTGGAGGGAGAGATGGAGCAATTTTTGAGGTGAAGAGAAGGTAGCTTGCAATGGCATGGTGTGTTTAACAAAGCAGAAAATAGAAGAGAAGGCTCTTTGTGGTCAGTTCTTGGAGGGAGAAATGGAGCAATTTTTGAGGAAGTCTGCCATTCTAAATTCCAATGTAATTTCTTTGCAGTTTTCTGTTTAAAGGTTCAACATGGGTAAAGAGAAGGTTCACATCAAAATTGTGGTTATTGGCCATGTCGACTCTGGAAAATCGACCACCACTGGTCACTTGATCTACAAGCTTGGTGGTATTGACAAGCGTGTCATTGAGAGGTTCGAGAAGGAAGCAGGTGAGATGAACAAAAGGTCATTCAAGTATGCTTGGGCGTTGGACAAGCTCAAGGCTGAGCATGAGCGTGGTATTACCATTGATATTGCCCTGTGGATGTTTGAGACCACCAAGTACTACTGCACCGTCATTGATGCTCCGGGACACCGTGACTTCATCAAGAACATGATCACTGGTACCTCACAGGCTGACTGTGCTGTCCTTATTATTGACTCCACCACCGGTGGTCTTGAAGCTGGTATATCTAAGGATGGACAAACCCGTGAGCATGCCCTGCTCGCATTTACCCTAGGTGTCAAGCAGATGATTTGCTGCTGCAAAAAGGTGAGCTTACAACTTTTCTTAATGTTAATTGGTGGTATTATATCATTCTATTTTTTTCATACGGTATGAGTGTATATTTTTGACTGGCACTGCTTTTTTAATATCTTATCTGTAGATGGATGCCACAACCCCTAAATACTCCACGGCTAGGTTTGAAGAAATTGTTAAGGAAGTGTTTTCCTACCTGAAGAAGGTTGGCTACAACCCTGATAAGATCCCTTTCGTCCCCATTTCTGGTTTTGAGGGTGACAACATGATTGAGAGGTCTACCAACCTCGACTGGTACAAGGGCCCCACCCTTCTTGAGGCTCTTGACTTGATCTCTGAGCCCAAGAGGCCCTCAGACAAGCCTCTCCGTCTCCCTCTTCAGGATGTCTACAAGATTGGTGGTATTGGAACTGTACCAGTTGGTCATGTTGAGACTGGTGTCCTGAAGCCCGGTATGGTTGTGACCTTTGGCCCCACTGGACTGACTACTGAAGTTAAGTCTGTTGAGATGCACCATGAAGCACTTCAGGAGGCTCTGCCAGGTGATAACGTTGGCTTCAATGTCAAAAATGTTGCTGTGAAGGATCTCAAGCGTGGTTTTGTTGCATCGAACTCAAAGGATGATCCTGCTAGGGAAGCTGCCAACTTCACCTCTCAGGTCATCATCATGAATCACCCTGGCCAGATTGGAAATGGATATGCTCCCGTTCTTGATTGCCACACCTCCCACATTGCTGTCAAGTTCACTGAAATCTTGACCAAGATTGACAGGCGGTCTGGTAAGGAGCTGGAGAAGGAGCCAAAGTTTTTGAAGAATGGTGACGCTGGGTTCGTGAAGATGATTCCCTCGAAGCCCATGGTCGTTGAGACCTTCTCTACCTACCCACCTCTTGGACGTTTTGCAGTGAGGGACATGAGACAGACAGTGGCTGTTGGTGTCATCAAGAGTGTTGAGAAGAAGGATCCATCTGGTGCCAAGGTCACCAAGTCTGCAGCCAAGAAGAGTGGAAAATGATATCTGCAGTTGGGGGAGTTCTATCCTAGTTAGGCTGCTATGTCTGTTTATGTTCTTTTTTATTTTGTTTTGGTTATTCTGGCTATTTTGCGGACAATTTTATGAGCTTTCACCTCTGGATGTGGTGGCACTTGGTTTTCCATTTCTTGTTTTGGTTTTATATGTTTGAGTTGAACTGTGTAGTTGATGGTTCTTAAACTATTTAGATTCTGCTAATAGCTTGGCTTTTTCAGTAATTAACTAAGCATCATGTTTTTTGGATTCATATGAACAGATTGGGGTTTGCCCATGTTTGCTGATCTAGCTGACCAAAAGCTTCTTACTTAGAAGCGATACATCGTGTTCAATGCTGTTGGTAGGGTTTTGAACTTGTGCTGATGGCTGGTTAAAAGTGCATGCATTTGTATTTCAAGTTAGTTAAACAAAAAAATTAAACACAATTTAAAAAAACGATATACTATATCATTCATATTGGTGAATTAATCTACACTTCAAATACATTTTTGAAATTTTTTGAAGTGCACATGTTTTTGAGGTTTGATTGACTCCTAAAATTACAAAATTGATGGTTTTGGAATTTCATTAGAGCTAACTTTACATACAATTACATGTATTGTAAATTGATGTTTCCGAAGAAGCCTTAGTTTTCTGTATTTAGGTGGTTATTACCGACTCTTTTTCTTGTCTTTGTTAGTATTACAAATTTTTAAGGTGTTCAAAGTTACATGTCCTTGATGCCTGTTTTCAGTTGGTGGGAAACTAATGAGCTAGTTTAGTGTTGAATGGCGAATGAGTATCGTTTTGTAACAAAATTGAGCTACTTGTGGGTAATCTGGACAGCATGAAATAAGTAATTGAAGGTGTGCTCGCGTCTCGAGGCTTAGTATTTCAAGGGCTCGTTTCCAAATAGAAGAGTTGAAGCAAGCATTTAATTCTCACACTCAGCAGTCTTCGGAGGAAAAGTTAGATGGCTGGGATCCTGATGTTGGGTGTGTGAAGATTAACTCAGATGCAAGTGTAAGGGAGTTTCTATGGCACACCAATACGTTTCACGTACTTTCCTTTAGTGAGATTCTCTTCAGCTTGAGAAACATGACCAAATCTGGTGGAAATTCTGTGATTACAGTGATTAATGAAAATCATCACCTAGAGTCGGGTCTCTCTTGGTAACACTGATTTATAACTTACAGAAAAACTAACGAAGTCAAAGAGAATGAAACTGAATGCAGAAAATCCATTTCTGAACCCAGAACTACTGACAAAATTGTGAGACAGTACAAGAAAATTACTCATAAAATGTTTTCCTAGATACAAACTATTCTCGTATAACATAAGATTAGTTCTGTGTCTAAGTTGGTATCTGCTGTACCAGAATATGAGTAACAACGGCCTATTCTCCTGTAAAATTTACTAAGGCCCACAAGATGAGGAAAAGTTGGGGTGCTGCTGGCACTCTTGGTTCCCACTAGGAAGTCCCATAACTGCATAGATTGAGAACTATATCTGTCAGATAACATACAAATGATGAAATGAAAAGTTATAACCCGGGCCTCTTGGCCTAGTGACCACCGGGTCCTTCATATACGAGACCCGAGTTAAATTATTTAAAAACAATGGGAATCTTAAAAAAAGGTGGATACCAATTCCACTTTCCAACTTCATTTTTACAAATGATTTGAAGCCCCTTTTCTGACAATACAATCTAAGAAAGCAAAATTATTAGAATTTGGTGTCTACCTAACAAATAACCAGTAATCAAAAATCTTTATCGCTGTCAAGATGTGCTTTGGCTGCCACCTTTTCTGCTTCTTCCAGAACAAATGTCTTAAGTAATTCAACATCTCTTTGCCCTGATCATATGCAACAAGTGGCCAAGTAGAAATGTAAAATTTATTTTAAATCTACAAAGAAAGAAAAAGAACAAAGAAGAAGATCCCTGAGATTTTTCAATTATAATAATTACACCAATTCTTGGATGCAAAGCATTTGATTACATCAAGCACTGCAAGGTAACATCTAAATGCCAAAGTGTTAAGACACAACAGAATTTAATACTAAGTTTGGGAGACCTGTATCAAGAAAATGACAAACTAAGATCGCGTATGGAAGTTTGATATCAAGTCTACAATTATGAAAAACTACTGTTTTTCAGTGTATAGGGAAACTTAACTAAATTCAAACCAAAGAACATCATAGCAAGTATGAGTGACAAGACTTCTAAAGAGAAGCACACACTTCATCATAGACTATCCAAATTTGGAGCTCAAAAGTTCAACTTAAAGTCACTAGAATGGTCTTAACAACATCCAAAGCAATGTATCTATATCACCTTCTTTCAACCAACAGCAATAGAGAAGCACCAATACACGAGAAATGAGCGAACTTGTATGCATAAGTGATCCAACAGTTTATGGAAACATCTTATTGTTTACATTCTCCAATCAATAATTTCAAATGCACACTACTTGAAAAGAAAAAAAGTGTACACTAAAGAGTAGAAACATACAAATATATTGTTCTCTTGTTTCCAGCACCTTGGGACCACAATTACCATTGTTGGCTTGATCATACGATCATATATCTAATAATCTACAGCATTCTAAAGAAATCATGTTGATACTTCTTAAAATATATATCTATCATTCTTTTTCCCCCACTACATTAACTTTCTTCTATGATTCTATCTTTTTAAATTGTTCCATTTACATAATATTATATATTCATAGTAAGAGCACAAAACTTGTGACCTTTTCCACTACTTTCCACTCACCCGTTATACATAGTCAAATCAATAATTTAGATGCTTAATTCAAATTTAACGCTCATTCTGTATATTTTAACATCCGGTAATATGCTCAATGTCCCATAAGCTTTACCTTGAAGTCAAATTTAACGCTCATTTTGAAGTCAAACATAGTGTCACCAGAAGAGAACTCTTTAAACTTTAAAAAATTACTTTTAACAGTGTCATGCATTCTGGGAAAAGACTGCCTAACTTTATGGTAGTGAGACCCACAAATTCATCCTAGAGCAACACCTGATGTTAGAGGGTGCTAAAGGTCCCAGAATCTCATCAATAAAAGACTTGTGTAACATAAAAGAGCTACATACTCATAAAAAATATAAAAGAGCTATATACCATGAAGTTAAGAGTAAGGGGAAAAAAATCGATGGAACAAAATTTGGGGTGGGCAGAAGGTGCACAACCAAATATGTCAGATTATTGGTAGGGCATACAGGAATTCAATAGCCAATACCTGTTTAAAAGTCGAAAACAGAAAAATAAAAAATAAACAGATGGCTAATCATGCTAGACTTAGACGTGATCCCAGAGTGGTTATCCTATTAAGGGGAAGGTATCTTCTTTTTTTTCATTTTTTTTGGGGGGGGGGGGGGGGGGGGAGCGAGGTCACATCAATAGCGTATTAATGCGATTTGATAAAAGATGTCCGTGCAAGGGGTAGGAAGGCCTAAGAAGACATGGTTGGAAACTTTTACGAAAGCTCCTATTATTAATATGTCAAAAAGGAAGTGGCCCTTGAGCGGAATGGCGTAAAGATCCAAGTAGCCAACCCCACGTAGGTGGGAAAAGGCTTAGTTTGATTTGGTTTGGTTAAGTGAGGGAGAACATCGTTTTTTGAGCATCGTATTTTTTATCTTGTAAGTAGTTTTTTTATATTGGTTGGCAACCCCTTGGTGAAAATTTAAAAAATAAAATAGGCAAGCAGTTCCTGCCCCTGTACTAATACTGCTATGGAAACATTCCACTTTTGTCACCACAGTCCATAAATTTTAAAAAGAAATGAAAACAAAAAACAAAAGGAAAAGAAAACATGAATTGGTAAAAAAATTAATAAATGAATCTGAGCAATTTTTCGAAAACTGTAAGGACCACAACTGTGTCCAATCAGTTGTAATATATTATTTTGCGATAGATCTTATAGTTCATAACTAATATGTTTGAGATGGACTGCAGTAGACAATGGAAAAGAATTTAGGAACTTAAGTAAAACAGTAAGCAAACTATGTCTATTAATGTGCCAGAAGCAACATGAAGGAATACAGGTCGAAAGGAAAACCTAACATACTTAAAGCCGACAGTCAACACTCAAGCATGCAATGGCGCAATCACTTAAGGCCCACCAGAGAGTCACAGAAAATAAGGCTCGTCAAAATAGCAACCTGGTTGGCAAATGATTTTTAACACACTTCAGTAACAGACTATAAGTCGAAAATCAAATATCAAATAGGTCCAAAGAATTACATCTATACCTTATTTATTTGGGACGGAGGGCAAAAGGGTAGGAGGGGAGGTGCAGGCATACAAGGATCGTCACAGTGAATAATATGGCCATATTGATGTTATTTATCCCAGACTAACATCATGCACATGTGATGCCTGAATGCTAAGTATCATGGTCAACCCATTCTTTAGCGGACAGCCCTTCTATGAGGCCACATCACATGTTATATTTCATTTCATTTTGCTTAATGTCTTGGCAATAGTTCCTGCTTTGCATAGTATTTAGAAGGTAATATCTTTCTTTTCTTTTTTTTTTTTTTTTTTTTTTTGGGAAATGGTGCTGAACCTAGTAGTATAATCTTTAATTCTTCCAAGTGGTCAAAATTAATTACTAGTGTACAAGAATTCCTAAAGTTTACTATTCATCAAATGTATACAAATGCATAGGCACTTGTGATACTTTCTTCTTTAAGGGAAGTCACCCATCCCCAGGTTCATGCCTTAGCAATCACACATCTATCGAATTGTAGATATCAATTTATTTCATTTCTTATCCTTGGAAATATTTATCATCAGGCAAATACGGAGTATAAGTTTTTCATGCCATAGTTCACTTTCCAGAGTCCGATTGCTTTTTCCCTTTCTTAATACATAGTAAATCCTTTCATCCATATTAGATGCTAAAACAACAAATTCATCATTTCATTCTCATGTTAAAATCTTTCAAAAGAAAACTTCAGGCGCACAAAATGGAAAAACCATATAATAAAGACAAAAAGCACATTAGAAAAAGAATATTGTGGCAATAATATTGGAAGATTAATTTTCGAGGCTAAGTTTCACAAATTTGAAGGAAAAGTATATTGTAACATCGATTATGGGTTCGATCAAATAAGAGTCAAAGTAAAGCCTCTTGCGAGGAAATGGAACTTTTTTTGTTACCTTGATATTTCACAACTTCTTCTCCTTCGTAAAAGAGCTTAAATGTAGGATACGAATGAATATCAGCCTTGGTGCAAACAGATTTGCTGGCACCACAGTCAACTTCTCCAATCTCGATCTCATCTTCCCCTTCCATTTCTTTCCCCAGGTCCTCCCACAATGACACTAAGTTCTTACTGAAACCCATTTTTATAATCATCAGCGAAAAACATGAAGGAGAAGCTTCAAAATTGTCTAGATTACAATTTCAAATTTTCTTTTTTAGGTAAAGGTGGCAATAATTACCAGTGCTTACACCAAGGAACACAAAATTTCACAAACCACGCAGTGTCCTTCTCCTTTACCTAAGCAAACACATATACATACAAACAATTAAAATGTCTTTCAGTTCTGAAAGATCTAATGAGAACAATAGTATTTCACCTTTTAGCATGATTAACTGATATTTTATTTTAATATAGGTTTTTCATTTCTACTTGATTTTGCTTGTGCAATCACCATTTGATTGTGTTATCAGTAAAAGAATGGCAAAGTCAATTGGAATCACTTTATACACAGACAGATCTAACTTGCACCAAGCAATAAGAAAATTATACCATTTTGATTGTATTTTTTTCCTAGCAAAACAAACTAGTAGTAACTTTTTACTAATTAGAGAGATGCATACTAATGACAAACAATACACTCTAGCTAAAAACTACATGCAAATTAAAATGTCAACAAGCAAATCCCTAACCTCAAAGATAACGCGAATCCAGGTTGAAAACAATCATACTTTACCCTTAACAATCTAATTAAACCTACTGCAACAAATGGTAATCCAACTAATACCAAAACTATGGATTCTAAATATCCAAATAGTTATATATTTGAACATTTTATTAAACTCAAATACTTTGAATTTAAACATGTCGGGCTAATTTGCACAAGAATTCTCAACATAATAGGTAAAAAAATAAAGAAAAGAAAAATCAACACCACAAACAAAACTATATCTATAATAAGCTCAAAAGGTGGATCTGTGATATTAAAAGTTAATACAGATAACTGGAAGGACTTGAAGATAAATTAGGATTCTTACCTTGTCGGAGAAAGTGTCGGGGGTTAGGGTTATAACTTCAGCTTTGGTGTATATTGTTGAGGTTAAGAGAATAAGAAGAAGAAGAAATGTTATGAGAGCAAGAAAACGACCGCCGTTTCCCATAGTTCTGCTGATTTGATTTTCAAGCTCTTTGAATTTGACGTATTTTTTTTCTCTCTCTTCCAAAGCGGGGACACAGCATTTTACTTCTATCGCAAACGACCAAGTACTACTAGTGGCACGTGATTTCTAACCTTTTAGCATTTTTTAGTTTTAATCTATTATTATTATATATTATACCTTTTTAAATATGTTTACTCATAAATACATGTTTTTAAACATATATTTAAATTTTTTATTTGTTTATATTAAATTCATTCGCTAGGGTTTGAATTCTCGAGACCTATTTAAACTCGAACCAAACGAGCCCTATAAGTTATGAAGAGTCATCGAATTAAATTTGACTATGGGTTATAAGGTTCATTTCAAATTGGGATCTAGTTTGAGGTCAAGCCGATATTAAATATTTAAAAGCTCGATTGGATTCAACTCATTTTCAAACTTTATTTGGGTTATGTTTTAGTGAATATTTATATAAATTTTTAATCTCTTACATGTTAATTAAAATACTAAGCCAAAAACTCACAATCAAGCATTTATTAAGAAAATTGGAGCATATTATTAAAATATTATTTATATAAATGAAAAACCACAAAAAACAGAGAGTAATCTCGCTGCTCCTTGATAGACCCAGATCAAGAACACAGAGAACGTAACAGAAATATTTCTACATTAAACCCTGATAATGAAAGGGTTTGGTCGAAGATAGTTTTATACACTGATGGTTTTTATATTTAAAAATGAAAACAACACAGTTTTCCATATAAAAAAATGACGCAGTTTTTTGCTATGGTAGCCTATATAATTATGATAAAAGCTTAAATGAAATTTTCTAAAAAATAACAAAGTATAATAAAATGCACAACACAGAAAAAGCATGTATGCATAATAAAATGCAAAATATGACTAATACTATTTATGGTTGCATGGCTAATATATAAATAAGACATGCAACTGAAAGCAATTCTTATACTATAAGCTTTCACATTTTTTCTTTTTTTTTTCTTTTTTTTTTTGAGGCAAACATAAATCTTCACTCTTCAAGGCATCACTATAAAACCTTATTTTTTCTGAGGCATCACTGTAAGCCTTGGAGCAATTAGAGAAATTATTGGCTAAGTACAAAAAACAGAAAAACCATGGAGGCAGACATGAAAATTACTTGTTAAAATCCTAAAATTTGAAATCAAATTCAAGAAATACTCATGCATATGTTGTAATACACATGTTCTTAAAGTATGGGAAAGAAGTAATTTGATAAATATGACAAGGAATTAAAATTACATATATATATATATATATATATATATATATATATACATGAAAGATTTATTATTGAATAAAATAATTCTTAAAAAAATGGACGCCTGGTAGTGTAAAGAAAAAGAAAAAGGAAAAAAATTGAAGCGTCCACGTTTGTAGGACAAAAAAAAGGATGTGTGGTGGGCAAGTAGAAGGAAAAAGAAAAAAAAAAGAACAAAATGGCTACATCTGGACGCTCAGGTGTAGTCTTCATCTTACATGCAAGACAACACAAGGATGAACGGTGTAAAGGCATGACGGGTTTTGTGTATGTGTGTGTGTGTGTATATATATATATACATAGTTTTTATTTTATTTATTTTCAATAACTCATGTTTGGTTTTCTTCTTTCTTCAATCTAAAAGTACTCTATTTCTTTAAACACTTAGGGACTAAAAGAAAGGTTGAAAGAGTAAAATTTTGAAGAGATTTACAGGAGAAATTCTAAGAGAGTCGAGGAAAGCTCTAAGAAAAACCAAAAGTAATAATGTGAATTTTATTTTTAAAATTTAGCAAACATGAAATTTCTCGAAACTCAATGTGGGAATTTTTAAAGAGTATATATTCTGGAAGAATTGACGAATAAATTAAAAATTTTAATATAATATTATGTTAGGTGTTGACGAACAACAATCGGGTGAAATTACTAAAAAGAGTAGAAAAGACAAAGATGTGATCCACGAGTAGCTCTAAGTGCTACGTGGTGAGTTAGATTTACTTTAAGTAATCAAGATAAATATGAAATATGTAGTGATAATATTTGAATAAATTATTAACCTATGATTTGATGATAGATGGAAGTTGGTTTATTTGTATGATACGAATAATAGATAGGTAGAGAATTATTATGTGAGAAGTAATATTATTGGAATAATAAGTCGATTTAATAATGAATGTGATAAATGAAATTCTTGATGAGCTATGGTTGATAATTTGATATTATATATGAGGAGAAGAATTTAGTGAAACTGATCAAATAATAATTTGAGAAGAAGCATGATAGCTAATTTAAATGTCTGAATACATGCTTGTTTTTATATTATTGTTCATATGCATATTTCTTATCACTGTTTATATGCATATGCATGAAATAAAAGAACCAGGAGAGGGCCAGTCTAAATGAAAAACCGTGACAGGCCAGTCTAAATGAAAAATCGTGACAGCCGGTGTATGCTGGAAATAAATGAAAACCATGACAACCAGTATGTGTTGGAAATGAAGGAACTGGGAAGGGGCCAGTCTAAATGAAAAACCGTGCAACTGGTGTATGCTGGAAATAAATGAAAACTGTGATAGGTGATAGATGCTAGAAATAAAAGAACTGGGAGGGGGCCGATCTAAATTAAAACATGTTGACATGTGGGAAGACGTTCTCAAATAATAATAATATTAAATTCGCGTATCACATTTGCTTTAAATATTGATTGTGATTGTTTGAGATGCTAAAGTGTTATTTTTTGGTGTAAATTTATTGATAGATGAATGAGTCTCACAAAGAGACAAATATGATGAAAAGGAAATATGGAAGTATGATATGATGAGAATTGTCTGAGTGATTGATTATATGATGTAAACCTCATAACGAGGTAAATGATGATGTTGAATTGAGAATTTAGAGATGATTAAATATATGATTGAAAGATTGACATGTCTGATGAGTAACTTAAGATGAGATTATGTAATGGGGGAATTATGAAATTGAGTAGTGATTACGGAATATTGTTATTGAATTATTTGAGTAAAGTAATGAATGAATATTGGAAGATTATTAGAATTAATTGAATTATACGAGGTAACTGTGAGTATATAATTAAATACTTCTAGTAAATTTAATTCACTGAGCTTGTGAAATTCACTTCTTATTGTTCAATGATTTAAGGTAGCAAGCAGGACAGATAAATTTGTGAGCGGAGATTCAGATTAAATCATTTTTTGTAAGCCACATGGTCCACATCCTTAGACTAATGAGAAAAAAAATATTTGCAAATATTCATGCATAATATGTTGTATAAAATGTTCTGTTGAGATCTGAATGACGTATCTCCCATGTTAAGGGTTGAAGATTTATGTATATAGATAATTCAGTTGATGTTTTTATATTGTTGCATATACTTGTCGTGCTGGGATTTCAAAAAGTAACAGCATCGTCTCGGGGGTGGCCAACCCGGGATGGGTCGTTACACATGTTGTGTGGCAAAACCACACGAACATATGCATGAATCTAAAATGTAGATGTTAAAAACGTACAGTTACCAAATATTGTCTTATTTTTCACCTAGATACCCAATTTCTTCCATTTCACATAACTTCTTCCACTTCAACCAATTTCTTCCACTTTACCCAATTTTCTCCGTTTCACCCAATGTTTTCCATTTCACCAATTATTTTTTATGATTTTTACATTCCAAATTATACTATAAATACCTCTTCATTCTTCAATTTCATATCATAAAAAAATCCACATAATATCCATCTACACAACATCCATCCACACAACATCTAAATATCTCACACATATATTCCAACATATTTTTCAAAGAAAAGAAAGAAAAAAAATAAGATAGAAAGAAAAAAAAATACAAAAGCAATCAAGATAGCATTAGTTGTAGAGAGCTGATAAAATCTTTGTAATCTCCTATGTATAGTGAAAAAATTTCTATAATGCTCCCATGAAGTAGACCTCACAACCCAAAACACGTATCTATCCCTATTTTACTTCTTTTTAATCCTTTAATTTCCTATATCTTTACTTGCCAATACAAAAACAAATTCTTATTTCCTTACCCAAAATCTTTATTCAACAATATTTTCCCATCGATCAAACTCGAAAACTGATTTACGGATTTTACAAATTGGAATTGATTTAACAACAATTTCATTTCTGTTAACCCATATCTAATTTTAATAATGACAAACACTACTCTAATTGTACTAACAGTTTTATCTAAGTGTTTAAACGGTAAAAGCTTTCAGCAAAGAAACAAGATGCAAGAACTCAACCAATATCAGACGCTAAAACAAGACAAAAGATATAGAATAGGCATTAAAGTATTGAAACCAATTGTAAATCTCTTATGTTCAAGTAAGTAGCTTGTCTAATTGCTCTTTTTACAAAATAATTTTGACAAAACTATTAATTCAAATGCTTCCAAGTCAAAAACAGTTTTATTACATGAAAAACTGGGCTGAAGGCAACCCAGTCGACTGGCTCAAATGTACCAGTCGACTAGCGTATGGGATAGAATGTCCCCAGTTGATTGATGTAGAGCACCCAGTCGACTGGCATATGGGATAGTGAGTTCCCAATCGACTAGTAAGTTTACCCCAGTCGACTGGTACTCTCCCACAGCCTAAAAATGAGATTTTTCACTTGACCCAGTCAATTGGTATAAAAAATCGGTCGACTGGTAATTCGAAAATATGACCGTTTGAGACGTGGGATTTGAGCATTTAATACACCAAACCTACTAAGTCAGTGTTTAATGGCCATATTGATTTAAGGCTATATAAACTCACTTCAATGAGTTTTTAAAAGAAGAAGATAACACATTCAATTCGTAAACTTGCTCATTAATTCTCAAAAGCTTTGAAAAATTTATTGTTGAGCCATTCTTCAAGCTTATTCTTGAAAGAGAGATATTGTTCATTTGTAAAAGTATTCATTGCTATCTCTCTACCATTTTCTTTACAGCAAATCACATTTATTGTAAAGGGGAAAGAGTTGTAATAACTCTTAGAGTGTTTAAAATTAAAAACTTCTTTGTAAGCTTCCGTGAGGAAGGGATTAGCTTCCGTAAGGAAGAGAATAGCTTCTGAGAGGAAGGGACTGGTTGTAAGGTTAGTACAACACTCGTGAAGTTATATGACTAAAAGTTTTAGTGGATTACTTTAAGGAGGTTCCTTGAAGAGAGTGGACGTAGGGTCGGAAGGAATCTGATATTGCCGAACCACTATAAACTGAGTTTTCACTTTCTCTTCCTTAAACTCTTTTACTTAAAGCACATTACTTGTTTGTATACTTGTGCATTTAACTGTTTTTATAAACTTGCAAATAACTAGCAAAAGTTTTTAAAAACTCAATTCACCCCTCTCTTAGGTTAGAACCCTAGTCTACAATTGGTATCAGAGCCTTGTTCTCAATTTCAGGTTTAAAATCCTTGCTTTGATCCAATGGCATCAAATAGTTATTCTGAATGACACTCCTACACTAGGCCTCCCTTGTTCAATGGCTCCAACTATAACTATTGGAAAAATAAGATGAAAATCTTTGTCGAAGGACAAGATTACAATCTATGGAGAATCATTGAAGGACCTAGAATTCCTACAAAGGAAATTACTATTATAGAAATCAATCATATAATGCCTAAACTCAAAACTGAGTTCAATGAAAAGGATTGTAGAATGATGTCTCTAAATATTAGAGCCACAAGTATTTTACATTATGCTTTAGATATTTCTGAATATAATAAAATTTATATTGTGTTTTGGCTATAGAGATTTGGGACAAATTGCAAGTTATATATGAAGGAACTAGCGAAGTTAAAAAATAAAAAATTTATATGCTAGTGTCCAAGTATGAATCTTTCAAAATGTCTTCTAACGAAACAATTTCTCAAATGCACTCATGTTTCACCACTATTGTTAACGGTATAAAGCTTTTTGGTAGGAACATTGAGGAATTTGAACTAACAAGGAAAATCTTAAAGTCTTTGCCACCCACTTGGAAAACAAAGAAGACGACCATCACGGACGCCAAAGATCTCGACAAACTTGATGTCCAAAACACTTCTCAGATCATTATTAACATACAAGATGGAAGAAATGAATCCCATTGTCAATGATGATGAAAAGAAGAAAAAGATGATTGCTCTCAAAGCCTCTACGAGCAACAAAAAAGAAGAAACGGAAGAAGAGGTAGAGTGCAGCGAAGAAGATGGTGAAATGGCTCTAATCACTAAGAGGTTTCACAAATTCTTGAAGAAGAGCAAGAAACCATACACAAAGAATCCCACTTCAAAAAGTGAATCACTTGTGTGTTATGGTTGCAAGAAGCCCGGTCACATCAAAGCCAATTATACAGCGCCAAGCAAACCATGTAAGAGCTTCAAAAAGAAAGCGATGATTGCAACCACTTAGAGTGGTGATAAAGAAGAAGAATCCTCGGACAATGAGGTTAGATACGAAGAGATTGCCAACCTATGTCTTATGGCAATCGACGACGAAAATGAGGTATCAAATTCTTCCCCTTCTAATAATAACATTGTTAGTAGTAGTGAAGAATTAATAGAGGTCATAAATGAAATGCGTGAAAAATTAAAGAAATTCGATTCTAAGAACACCATTCTCAAAAAGGAAGTGTCATCTCTTTCTAAAGAGATGGAAGACTTAAAGGAAGAAAAAGAAAAACTATCTTCTTTGCTTTATAATTCTTCTCAAGATTTTCTTAAAGATGAAAATAATAGAATTGAATGGCACTATATCAAGACTTATTGTGATACCCGTAATCGTAGAGTAAAGGTAAAGAAGTAATTTAATAAATATGACATGAAATTAAAATAATATATTTACACGAAGGATTTAGTATTGAATAAAATAATTATTTTGAAAATAAATAAATAAATAAAAATTTCAGGGGCGTCCAAAGACGTTCCAGAAAAAGAAAAAAGAAGTTTTCAAAAAGGGGGGGGGGGGGGGGGGACATGTGGTAGCACCTACTCCCAAGTGCAAAACTAAAGGTTGCATGTCCTCCAGCAAGCCAAAAATATGGAGGAGGCTGAGATTGGGCTGCTGAAGATTGTTACCAACTTATATATATATATATATATATATATATATATATATATATATATATATATATATATATATATATACACACACACACACACACACTTACCAAGTTTCTTTTGATTTTCTTTTAATTACCCTATTTCTTTAAACACTTGAGGACCGAAAGAAAGGTTAAAAGAGCAAAATTTTGAAGGGGTTTACTGCGGAATTTCATAGAGAATCATAAGAAGCTATCAGAAAAACAGAAGGTAATAATGTAATGTTTATTTTTGAATTTTTAACATATATGAAATTTCCAGGAAGTCAAAGTGAGAATTTTCAAAGAATTGAAGAATAAGTTAGAAATTTAATACAAATATGATATCAGGTGTTGACGGTCAGCAATCGGGAAAAATTTCAGAGAGGAACGAAAAAGGCAAAGAGGTGATCCACTGATAGCTCTAAGTGCTACGTGGTGAGTTATATTTACTTTAAGTAATCTAAATAAAAAATGAAATATCTAGTGATAATATTAAATAAATTATTAGTTTATGCTTTGGTGGTAGATAAAAATTTGATTGATAGGTATGAGATGAATTTTGGACATGTAGAAATTTATTAGGTGAGAAATAATATTTTTGGAATAATAAGTTGATTTAATAATAAAAGCAATAAGTGAAATTCTTGATGAGTTATGGTTAATGTTTTGATATGAATTATAAGGAGATGAAATTTAGTGAATCTGGAAAAGTTTTGATGGATGATTTGATGTGATTTATGATGAGAGGAATTTAGTGAAAATTTTTATATAATTTGAGAAAAATCAAGATAGCCAATTTAAATATTTGAATTCAAGTTTGTTCTTTTATATTATTGTTCAGATGCATATTTCATATCATTGTTCATATGCATATGCATTAAATAAAAGAAAAGAACAGGGAAGGGGCCGAACTAATTGAAAAACTGTGACAGCCGATATAGGCTGAAAATAAAATGGACACCGTGACAGATGGTATATGCTAGAAATAAATCCATGACAGCCGGGATAAGCTGTAAAGAAAAGAACTGGGAAGATAATCGATCTAAGATAATAAAAATATGTCGACATGTGGGAAGATATTCCCATAATAATAATTCATGCATTGCATCTGTTTTAATTATTGCTTGCATTATTGAAATGTTGATGTGTGGTGTGTTATTGTGAATTTATTTATAGACGGATGAGTCTCACAAAGAGACAGTTATGGTGATATGAACCATCTAAATGGTAGATTTTATGATGTGAACCTCATTGCGAGGTAATTATGAGATAATTGATGGTCTTGAGGTGAACCAATAAATAAGAAGACAAGATTGATAGAGAATGAGACTTATGATATGTGTAGTGATAGTAGAATGCTATTATCAAGTTATGTAAAATATAATTGATTTAATATTGAAAGACTATTTATACAGATTGAGTACTTCTAGTAAATTTAATTCACTGAGCTTGTGAAGCTTATCTCTCATTGTACAATGATTTCAGGTAGCAAGCAAGACAAATAGTCTGGTGGATTAAGAGTCAAACAAAATCATTTTTTTATAAGCCATGTACATGTCAACATCCTCAGACTAATGAGAAAATAAAATAAAAATTTATTTGTAAATATTCAAGCATTTTACATTGTATATAATGCTTAAAGATCAGATTGATGTAACTCTCCTGTTGAAGGTTGAGGATTGATGTAAAAAAATTTTTTGTGTTATTTATTTTCATTGTTGTATATATGTGTCGTGCTGGGATTTTCAAAATGTGATGACACCATCTCAGGGGTGGCCAACCCGGGATAGATCATTACAATTTTGGTATCAGAGCATTAGGTTTTATGATTCTGTAGACTGCATAAAAAAGTAAGAAAGTGAAAGATTAAAATAAATTATATTTTAAATAGTCTGAGGATGACACGTGGACGTGTTAGAGCTTGAGTTAGAGTTGTTGATTTAAGAGGGCGTGGTAGGCCCCTGATATTTTGACAAGTTGAGGTTGAGTCTGAATTTGTGGTTCCTAGAAGAGAACATGTTGACAGTATAATTGATATTAGTAAAGGTGTGAGAGAATTTGAAGTTGAAAGAGATGAGCTAAGATAAGCTTTTACACATGCACTTGAGAAAATGAATGTAACAGATGATAGAGTTGATAACTTATAGCATAGAGTTGATAAACAGGCTAGAGCAGTGCCTGAGGTTGTTAATCCAGTAATGGTAGACATTTAAAAGGGGAGAAAAGTGAGTTTATGCATGAGATGCATGGAGATATAATTATGCTGAATGCCTTGTTGTTTAAAGGATCTATAAATCCTTTTAAGCCTGAGTTTTAAGAAAAATATGTTGAGAGATTATTTGTTATTTTACCAGTATATGACAGGCAGATGGTTGTCTTTGCTTCGTTTGAGTAAGTTTTGGAATAGTGGGAGGATATTCTTCCCAGGGTAAGTGCTGATGTCGATAAACCCTTAACCTGGAATAGATTTAAGGAGATTTTCTTTGATAAATAATTTTTTTAGACCTTTAGAGCCCAACAAGATAAAGATTTTATTTATTTGCGGTAAATGTGCCGACTGTGGCTCAGTATGATAGCACTATCAGTGGTTGTACCGAAAATGGTAGAGCTAGAGGAGAAGAAGTGTAAGAGGTTCAAAGATGAACTATATTTTAAGGTTTGATCAAAACTATCTTACATGAAGCATATAAATTATGTCAGATTGGTGGATATATCATTACAGATTGAGAGTGATGGAGTTTAAGGGAAAAAGAAAGAGTGGTTAAAGAGGCTTAGACATGAATGTTATAGAGGTAGTGGTAATATGAGTGTACAGAGTGAGAGACCACCCCAGATGAGGCGTTCCTTGTCACAGAAAAATGAAGTACAGAGTCAGAGGCAAGCAGGATCTGTTACTTTTATAGCTCAGAATACTATTGGTGGGACCATTAGATTTGGGAGACAGGTTATGGGTACTGGGAGTCATGGCAGAGGAAGTAAGTATGCCACCAAAGGGAAGTGGTAATCTGACGTATGATTAAGAGACAAAAATTTGTCATAGATATATTTAGATAAGATAATTATCCCAGAATTGTTATAATTTAAAGTGCTTTATGTGTAGAGAAGGTGGACATATCAATGTTGGTTGATCTTGGTATAACCTATTCTTTTGCATCTAATATTCATATGAAGTCTATTGAAGTATGTATTAATCCTTTAATGCAAAACATTTTATTGAAGTTCCCACTAGAGATAGAATGATAATCATAAATGTTTACAAGGGTTGTGTGATTCGTATCAGTGATAGAAAATCTGAAGCTGATTTATTATCTTTGAATATGAGATAATTTCATTTAATTTTGAAAATGAATTGGTTGTCGATGTATTACGATTGGGTTGATTGTTCCAGAAAGAAGGTAATGTTCCAGATATGGACATGAAGAGTGTAACTTTAAGAGAGAACATAAAATACTCTCGAACTACCTTATTTTACTCTGACTACTAGGAGATGGTTGAAGAAGGGTTGTGAGGAGTATTTGGTATATATAATCGATTCTTAAAAAGGAAAATAGTAGTTAGAATAAATCTTAGTGGTGCAAGATATTCTAATGAAATTTTTGATGAGTTGTCTAGGTTGCCTCAAAGTAGGGAGATTAAATTATCTATTGATGTGATAACAGGATTATTACATATATTTAATAGCACCCTATAGAATGACGCCAGCTGAATTGAGAGAGTTGAACGTACCATTTTAAGAATTTTTTTGGATAAACAATTTTTCAGACCTAATGTGTTTTAGGGAGCCCCTGTGTTGTTCATGAAGAATGAAGATGGAACGATAAGAGTGTGTATAGACTACAGATAGTTGAATAAGAACAAATATCTTTTTCCCAGGATAAATAAATTGTTTGAGCAGTGCAAGGAGTGAGAGTGTTTTTAAGATAAACCTGAGATCAGGTTATCACCAATTGAGGATAGAGAAGAGAGACGTGTTTAAGACTGCTTTTAGGACACATTATGGTCATAAGTTTCTTTTGATGTCATTCAGATTGATTAATGTTCCATAAACATTCATGGACTTGATGAATAGAGTGTTTAAACTATATCTTAACAAGTTTATGGTTGTATTTGACTTTCTGATATAATCTAAAAATGAAGAATAACATGTGAAACATTAGACAGTGTGTTGGAGATTCAGAGGAGAGAGAAATTATATAAAAAGTTTTCTAAGTGTGAGTGTTGGCTAAATGAAATAACTTTATTATAACATGTAATATCGGGAAACAGCATAACAGTTTATCCATAAAAGGTAAAAGCAATGTTAAGTTGGGAGAGACCAACTAATGTGACTGAAATTAAAATCTTCTTGGGGTTAGCTGGTTATTATAGAATATTCTTTCAGAATTTTTCTATTATTGTAATACTATTGAATAGACTGACCAAGAAAGAGGTGAGATTTGTATGGTAAGGGAAGTGTGAGAAAAAATTTCCAGTATTGGTGTTTCCTTCTGGTGATAAAGTATTTGTTGCGTATAGTGTTGTGTCGCATCAATGATTGGGATATGTATAACATAGGAAAGTTGTGGCCTATACTTCTAGGTAATTGAAAATTCATAATAGAAATTACCCTACTCATGACTTAGAGTTGGCTGCTATAGTGTTTACTTTAAAGATTGGAGACCTCATCTGTATGGAGCCACTTGTGAGATATTCATGAGTTATAAGAGTTTGACATACTTACCTACCCAGAGAAAGTTGAATTTGAGGCAAAGATGGTGGATGGAGTTGATCAGTAACTACGATTGTACAATTTACTATCATCTAGAAAAATGCGAATGTGATAACTGATGTATTGAGTAGAAAGTCTACAAGAAGGTTAATTGCTATTGGAAGTCTTGATGTGAAATTGATGATAGATTTAAAAGAGATAAGAATGAAGTTGAATATCAGCTATAGAGGATCCTGGTTAACGAATATGGTTGTATAGTTATCCATAGTAAAATGTTTTAGAGATGCAAGGTAGAGATGAAGAGATAGAATAGATTTAGCATTGAGTGCTTACTAGAAAACATTTGAGTTCAAAATTTGAAATGAGGGTATTTTGGTATTGGAACATGGAAATTATATTCCCAATAATGCGAAGTTGAGAAAAAAGATAATGAATAAGGCACATGATGAAGTAGATTCAATGTAACTAAGTAATAATAAGATGTTTAGAGGATGGAGACAGAATTTCTGGTGGTTGGGATTGAAGAAGGATGTAGCTGAGATTGTGAGGTTGTATGGAGCACAATTAAGCATAGTGTCAAATAGAGATGCTAGATTTACATCTTTGTGTTGGAGAGGCTTTTAGAAAGCCACAGGTACACAATTGCATTTTAATACAAATTTTTATGCTCAGACAGAAAGGATTATTAGAGTACTAGAGGATATGTTAAGGGCAAATGTGATGAGTTCTCAGTAAGTTCGGATGCTTACATGCCATCAATTGAAATTGCTTATAATAATAAGTATTAAACTAGTATTGGGATGGCACCGATTGAGACATTGTATAGTAGGAGGTGTAGAACTCCTATATGTTGGGAAGAAATGAGAGAGAGAAATATATCTGGTCCATCAAATTTTGAGCTAACAACTAAGAGGATCAAATTGGTTAGAGAGAACCGTAAAGCAGCACAAGGTAGATCGAATAGCTATGCTGATAATAGGAGAAGACCTCTCAAGTTTCAAGTAGGTGATTGGGCGTACTGAAAAAATATCTCAATGAAAATGTGTATTGAGATCTAAACAGGAAAGGAAAGCTGAATTCGAGGTATGTGGGACCCTATGAGGCTGTTGAGAAAGTTGGACTAGTTGAAAATAGCTTGGTTTTGCCTCCAGAGATGAAGCAGTGGCATAACATATTTAATGTTTCACTTTTAAAAAAGTGTTTACATGATGAATATTATAGTATTTCGAGTTAAACTATAGAAATTCAAAAAGATTGGGCTTATATACAAGTACTAGTAAGAATTTTAGACAGAGTGGAACAAGTTTTGCGAAATAAAGTTATTAATTTGATTCAAGTATTATGGCAGAATAAGGATATTGAAGAGATTAGATGAAAGCATGAGACAATTATGAAGAAATATTATTCACCTTCATTTTTGGAGTAAAGTAAGGAAATTTCATGGACAAATTTTTTATAAGGTGGGTAGATTTGTAATACCTGTAATCGTAAAGTAAGAGTAAAGAAGTAATTTAATAAATATGACATGAAATTAAAATAGTATATTTGCGTGAAGGATTTAGTATTGAATCAAATAATTCTTTTGAAAAATAAATAAATAAAAATTTCAGGGATGTCCAGAGACGTCCTAGAGAAAGAAAGAAAAAAAGTTTTCAAAAGGGGGGGGGGGGAGGGGGGACACGTGGTGCTACCAAGTACAAAACTGAAGGCTGCATGTCCTCTAGTAAGCCAAAAATGTGGAGGAGGCTGAGATTGGGCTGCTGAAGATTGTTACCAACTTTTACATATATATAATTATACTTAACGTAAATATATATATATACACACACACTTACCAAGTTTCTTTTGATTTTCTTTTAATTACCCTATTTCTTTAAACACTTGAGAACTGAAAGAAAGGTTAAAAGAGCAAAATTTTGAGGGAGTTTACTGCGGAATTTCATAGAGAATCACGATAAGCTATTAGAAAAACAAAAGGTAATAATGTAATGTTTATTTTTGAATTTTTAGCATACATGAAATTTTCCGGAAGTCAAAGTGGGATTTTTCAAAGGATATGGCTTATAAAGAATTGAAGAATAAGTTAGAAATTTAACATAAATATGACATCAGGTGTTGACGGTCAGCAATCGGGGAAAATTTCGGAGAGGAACGAGAAAGGCAAGGAGGTGATCCACTGATAGCTCTAAGTGTTACGTGGTGAGTTAGATTTACTTTAAGTAATCTAAATAAAAAATGAAATATCTAGTGATAATATTAAATAAATTATTAGCTTATGCTTTGGTGTAGATAAAAATTTGATTGATAAGTATGAGTTGAATTTTGGACATGTAGAAAATTATTAGGTGAGAAATAATATTTTTGGAATAATAAGTTGATTTAATAATCAAAGTGATAAGTGAAATTCTTGATGAGCTATGGTTGATGTTTTGATACGAATTATGAGGAGATGAAATTTAGTGAATCTGGACAAGTTTTGATGGATGATTTGATGTGATTTATGATGAGAGGAATTTAATGGAAATTTCTTTATATAATTTGAGAAAAACCAGGATAGCTAATTTAAATATTTGAATTCAAGTTTGTTCTTTTAGTTATTGTTCAGATGCATATTTCATATCATTGTTCATATGCATATGCATTAAATAAAAGAAAGAATCGGGAAGGGGTCGGTCTAATTGAAAAACCGTGACAGCCGATATAGGCTGGAAATAAAAGAGACACTGTGATAGCCGGTATATGCTGAAAATAAATCCATGACAGTCGAGATAAGCTGTAAAGAAAAGAACCGGGAAGATAGTCGGTCTAAGATAATAAAAACATGTCGACATGTGAGAAAACGTTCCCATAATAATAATTCATGCATTACATCTGTTTTAATTATTGCTTACATTATTGAAATGTTAATGTGTGGTGTTTTATTGTGAATTTATTTATAGACAGATGAGTCTCACAGTGGGACAGTTATGGTGATATGAACCATCTAAATGGTAGACTTTATGATGTGAACCTCATTGCGAGGTAATTATGAGATAATTGATGGTCTTGAGGTGAACCAATAAATAAGAAGAAGATATTGATAAAGAATGAGACTTATGATATGTGTAGTGATAGTAGAATGCTATTATCAAGTAACGTAAAATATAATTGATTTAATATTGAAAGACTATTTATACAGATTGAGTACTTCTAGTAAATTTAATTCACTTAACTTGTGAACCTCATCCCTCATTTTACAATGATTTCAAGTAGCAAGCAGGACAAATCGTCTGGTGGGTTGAGAGTCAGATGAAATCATTTTTCTGTAAGCCACGTACGTGTCAACATCCTCAGACTAATGAGAAAATAAAATAAAAATTTGTATGTAAATATTCATGATTTTTACATTGTATATAATGTTTAAAGATCAGATTGATGTAACTCCCCTGTTGAGGGTTGAGGATTAATGTAAAAATTTCTTTTGGTGTTATTTATTTTCATTGTTGCATATATGTGTCGTACTAGGATTTTCAAAATGTGATGATACCATCTTCGGGGTGGCCAACCCGGGATGGGTTGTTACATTTATACTTGGAAAAGAAAAGCTAGATGAAGTGTTATCTTGCGAAAGATTAAGTGGAGGAATATCCGGGTTAGGTTATTCTCCATTAGGCAAGCAAAAATCAAAAGAGACCTTATTCATGAAAACATCATGTGTGAATGAAGCCTCTATTTCAAAGGCCACTAGCAAGGTTAAAAGCACTCCTTCAATGAATGCTAGTTGGTCTAAAAATACTAATTCTAATACATATACAAGAATTAATCATCCTAGAAATACTCATGCATATATGTATGCTCACTCAAGAAATGCAAATGCTAGGAACAATCATTCAAGAAATATATATACACATCCTAGGAGTAACCATTATATGAATCCTAGAGATAATATGTATACTCAAAATTTGCACACTACAAGTGCATATCCTAGGAATTACAATCATGTGTATCCTAGAAACAAAATGCATGTTTACAATAATGCAAGTATATATCCTAGAAATCACTATCATACATTTCCTAGAAATGACACGCACAATAGAAACATGTATCCTAGGAATACTCATCCAATGAGCTATAAACATGCACAACTAAGAAATCCTAGAAATTTCAATAACTATTATTCTAGGATTATGCATCATCAACATGTCTATAAATATAGAACACCTTACAATGTTAAAAAAGTATGGGTCCCTAAAGGAACCGTATTTTCTAGGACTAACCCCAAAGGACCCAAGAAGTTTTGGGTACCTAAAAGTGCAATTGTGTATCCGTGTGTGATGTAGATATGTCTCCACACCAAAGAAAAAGGTAATTATTGGTACTTTGATAGTGGATGCTCAAAGCACATGACCGGTGATCGAAGTGTATTCAGAGAGCTAACTCTAAGAGATGGCAGATATGTTACCATTGGAGACAACACAAAGATAAAAATCATCGGGCATGGAAAAGTTGGTAATGGTTTCTCAACTATTGATCATGTATTATATGTGCAATGCCTTAAGTCAAACTTACTAAGTATTAGTCAACATATGACAAAGGCAAAAAAGTCATATTTGAAACCTCTCATTGTCTAGTTATAGACATCAAGAGTAATAAGATCAAGTTTGTTGGCCATAGATACAAAAATGTCTACATAGTGGATTTAAAATCATTACATTCGGAAAATGAAAAATGTTTTCCCGCTTTTAGCGAAAACTCATGGCTATAGCATAGAAGACTTCATCATGTGAATATGGATTTACTGAAAATCATTTCAAGAAAAGATTTAGTCATTGGACTTCCAAAAATCAAATTTGAAAAAGACAAGGTGTATGACGCTTGTCAAATGGGAAAACAAACTAGAATTTCTTTTAAATCAAAAAATGTGGTCTCAACTACAGACCATTGAAACTTTTGCATATGGACTTATTTGGTCCAATAAGTACCATTAATCTAGGTGGTCATCAATATGCTCTTGTTATTGTTGATTACTATTCAAGATACGCCTTTGTTATCTTTATTGCCTACAAGGATGAAGTTTACAAAGGATTTGAAAACTTTTGTAAAAACGTTCAAAATGAAAAAGGAATTTGTATTTCAAGCATTAGAAGTGATCATGGAAAAGAATTTGAAAACCAAAGCTTTTTGAAATTGTGATGAAAATGGAATTGATCATAATTTTTCGGCTTCTAGAACTCCTAAGCAAAATGGAGTTGTTGAGAGAAAAATAGAGTTCAAGAAGAATTTGCAAGAACAATGCTTTGTGAAAATAGCTTTCCAAAATACTTTTGGACGAAAGCCGTAAACACCTCTTGCTATATCTTAAACAGAATATTAATTAGGCCTATACTCAACAAAACTACATATGAATTATGGAAAGGTAGAAAACCTAATATCTCATATTTTCGTGCTTTTGGTTATAAATGCTTTATCCTAAATAACAATAAAACTAACTTAGGTAAATTTGACTTAAAGACCGATGAGGGGATATTCTTAGGATATTCAACCTCTAGTAAAGCTTATAGAGTCTTCAACAAGAGAACACTAGTGGTAGAAGAATCTGTACATATAGCCTTTGATGAGTCTAACCCAATTAGTAGTAGAGTAGTTTCTTTCAATGATGATGCAGGTTTCATTCCAAGAATAAAAATACCTACTCCCATTGTTGACCCAAATGAGACCCCACCTCAAACAAATCAAGAAATATAAGCTCTCAAACTTGACCAACCATCTACAAGTCAATAAGAGGATAATCTTCTCAAAGATTGGAGGTATATAAATTATCACCCAATCGATCAAGTGATCGGTAATCCTTCATAAGGGGTAAGAACTCGTTCCTCTATTAGAAATATTTGCAATTGTGTAGCCTATCTATCTCAAATAAAACCTAAAACATTTGTAGAAGCCGAGAAGGATATTGATTGGATAAATGCCACGTAAGAAGAAATAAATCAAATTTGAAAGAAACAATGTATGGAATCTAGTTCCTAGACCAAAGAATCATACTATAATAGGAACTAAATGGGTATTTAGAAATAAGATGGATGAAAATGGAATAGTAACTAGGAACAAGGCTAGACTAGACTAGTTGCTAAGGGATATAATCAAGAAGAAGGAATATACTTTGATGAGACCTATGCTCCCGTAGCAAGATTAGAAGCTATTCCAATGTTATTAGCCTTTGCATGCTTTAACAAGTTTAAATTATTTCAAATGGATGTAAAAAGTGCAATTTTAAATGGTTTTATAGAAGAAGAGTTATATGTTGAACAACCTCTTGGTTTTGAAAATCCTAGTCTTCCAAATCATGTCTACATTCTTTCTAAAGCCCTATATGGGTTGAAGCAAGCTCGGAGAGCATTGTATGAAAGATTAAGTAAGTTTTTGATTGAAAATAATTTTACAAGAGGAAAAATAGACGCAACCCTTTTCACAAAAAACTCACAAAAATGACACACTACTTGATATGATCCACTCCAAGAACTAAGAAATTGATGGATCAAGAAGACTTTCAAGATCATCTAGAAGCAGATTTATGTGAGACCGCGACTCATTGCTTATATTGAGCAAGAACCTTGGTATAATGAATACGCCACAATCAATTATGGAAGGATTGATTGATAAGTCGAAGATGAACGCCACAGAAATTCCGATAAGTTCAAAAATTCTAAAAGAACCAAAGAGAATTTTCTCTCCAAAAGTATGAATCAAATCTGAATTGTTTTATTCCAAAAAGTCAATATCTATTTAAATACATGAGAATTTGTAACCAATTAGAAAAAGGAAACTAAGGAATAGGTTTCATACTAGAATTCTGGTAACCTAAAATCCAAATAAGGAAAGTACCTAATTTGGCATGCAAGCCTTATAATTCAGCAATTAAATTAATAAGGAAACAAAAAAAGAAAAGAAAATGTAATAAGAAAAATTGCAGCTAACCATTTTATTTAATGAGCCAACCAAAATGAGTAAGTCTCCAATTTTGGGAAACTAAGATTTTAATTCACAATCTTGAGTTGCTAGATTATTCCAAAGCTTGAATTATGGAAACTCATCCTTGTGGATCACGTATAGCATCATCCTTGAGCCCTCAAAGATGGTTCTTAGCCCAAATGTGTTGAATTAGCCCATTAAGAGTTTCTTCAAACTTTTTAGCTCGGGTCCTTGTAACTGGACTAATTGGAACTTGAATAGGATCTGCCTCCTATTTGTTAGCTGTGTCCTTATCATTCCTCTCCTCTTGAAAAGGATTTGTCCTCAAAACATCACCTACATCAAAAGGGTTTAAATCAGAAACATTGAAAGTACCACTAACATTGTACTCACTTGGAAAATCCAATCTGTATGCGTTGTCATTGATGCGCTCAAGGACTTGAAAAGGCCCATCTCCTCTAGGAAGTAACTTTGAACGCCTTTGTGCCGAAAATCTTTCTTTCCTCATGTATAACCAAACCCAATATTTGGTTTGAAAAATCAGCTATCGGTGACCTTTGTTAGCTTGTTTTGCATATTGTTCCATTTTTCTCTCAACGTTTATTCTTGCTTTCTCATGTATCTGCTTAACAAATTCAGTCTTTTTCTTTCCATCCAAATTAGCACATTCAGACATAGATAATGGCGTTAAATCCAATGGAGTTAAAGGATTAAAACCATAAACAATTTCAAATGGTGAAAACTTAGTAGTAGAATGAATAGTACGATTATAAGCAAACTCAACATGTGGTAAACATTCTTCCCAAGTTTTAATGTTCTGTTTAATGATAGCCCTCAACAAAGTAGACAAAATCTGATTCACTACTTCAGTTTGACCATCAGTTTGTGGGTGACAAGTAGTAGAAAATAATAGCTTAGTCTCTAACTTACACCACAAAGTCTTCCAAAAGTAACTTAAGAACTTAGCATCTCTATCCGAAACTATTGTTCTAGGCATACCATGTAATCTTACAATTTCTTTAAAGAACAAATTAGCAACATTGGAAGTATCATTAGTTTTGTGACATGGAATAAAATATGTTATCTTAGAAAATCTATCCACAACCACAAAAATTGAATCTCTACCACATTTAGACATAGGTAAACCTAACACAAAGACATTCGAATTATCTATCCAAGGCTCACAAGGAATGGGCAGTGGCGTGTATAAACCATGGGGTTGCACTCGAGATTTTGCCTGCCTACATGTGACACATCTGCTATAAATTCTCTTACTATCTCTTTTCATGTGTGGCCAATAGAAGTGTTCTTGTAAAACGGCTAAGGTTTCAGCAACTCCAAAGTGACCCATTAAACCTCCTCCATGGGATTCCCTTACTAACAAATCACGCAAAGAGCAATTCGGTACACATAATTTGTTCTCCCAAAATAAGAAACCCTCATATCTAAAGAACTTACCAGCTGCATTTTTCTCACAAGCTCGAAACCCCTCACAAAAATCGGTGTTTGAAGTATACAACTCTTTAATGTACTCCAAACCAAGTAATTTTGCATCTAGAGTAGAAATTAATACGTACATTCGAGAAAGTGCATCTGCAATGATGTTTTCCCTACCTTACTTGTATCGAATGACATATGGAAATGTCTCGATGAATTCTACCTATCGTGCATGTTTCCTACTCAACTTGTGTTGACCTTTTAAATGCTTCAAGTACTCATGATCGGTGTGAATCACGAACTCCTTAGGCCAAAGATAGTGTTGCCATGTTTCCAATGCTCGAACCAACGCATAAAATTCTTTATCATAAGTAGGGTAGTTTAAAGCTGCTCCACTTAATTTCTCACTGAAATATGCGATTGGTTTTCCTCCTTGCACAAGAACTGCACCGATACCCAAACCTGAAGCATCACATTTAGTTTCAAACGTTTTAGTAAAATCAGGCAAAAGAAGTAAAAGAGCATGAGTTCATTTTTCTTTGATGAATTGGAACACCTTCTCTTGCTCATCTTCCCATTTGAATCCAACGTTCTTCTTGATGACTTCGGTAAGCGGTGTGACAATACTGCTAAAATCTTTGACGAACCTCCTGTAAAAACTAGCAAGTCCATGAAAACTACGAACTTGACCTACACTCGTGGGACTTGACCATTCTTTAACCGCACAGATTTTCTCTTCATCAACCTGTATTCCTTGTGCGCTCACAACAAAAGAAACACAAGCTTATCGGTGCAAAAGGTGCACTTCTTCAAGTTAGCAAACAACTTCTCTTTTCTAAGTACTTCCAAAACTGATTTTAAATAGACAACATGGTCATCTAAGTTTGTGTTATAAATGAGAATATCATCAAAATAAACAACAATGAATCTGCCTATAAAAGATCGCAAAACATGGTTCATTAATCTCATGAATGTACTTGGTGCATTTGTTAGTCCAAATGGCATAACTAACCACTCATATAAACCATATTTCGTTTTAAAAGCAGTTTTCCATTCATCACCCGTTTTCATTCTTATTTGATGGTATCCACTTTTTAAATCAATCTTAGAAAATACACAAGCACCATGTAGTTCATCTAGCATATCATCTAAACAAGGAATAGGATGTCAATACTTTACCATTATATTGTTGACTGCTTGACAATCAACGCACATTCTCCATGTCCCATCCTTTTTAGGAACCAAAATCATTGGAACAGCGCACGGGCTCATGCTTTCTCTTACGTACCCCGTTTTCATCAATTCAATAACCTACCTTTGTAGCTCATTTGTCTCCTCGAGATTTCTTCGATAGGCTGGTCGGTTTGGAATTGTAGCACCGAGCACAAAATCAATTTGATGTTCAATTCCTCGAATAGGAGGTAAGCCATGTGAAATCTCCTCGGGAAATATATCATCAAACTCCTGCAAAAGAGAAACAATAGAACTAGGCAAAGATGAGTCAAATTGTTTAGTGTTTAACACCTCTTTGTAAAAAAGTACAATCATTGGCTGATTTAAAACCATTGCTATTTTTATTTCACCCGCTCTTGCATAGAAATTTGTTTTTCTCTTAATGGTCGAATCAGTTCTCTTATTTTCTCTCTTAATTTTTCTGGCCTCTCTCATTTTTTCTTTCTGATTTTCATTCGTTCTCTTTTTCTCACTCTCTTTTGTTTGCTCACTCTCTTTTTGTAACATCACTTTATCTTCATAAACCTGCTTTGGTGTCAAAGGAGCTAGAGTGATTGTTCTTTGATTGCTTACAAACGAATATTTGTTGGTGAAACCATCATGCTTAACACGCCGATCGAATTGCCATGGTCAGCCTAGTAACAAGTGTCCAGCTTGCATCGGAACTACGTCACACAAAACTTCATCTTCATATTTTCCAATCCGGAAGGAAACTAACACTTGTTTGTTCACCCTCACTTCACCACTATCATTGAGCCATTGCAACTTGTAAGGCCGAGGATGTTTAATTGTTGGCAGCCCCAATTTTTCGACCATTGTAGTGCTAGCAACGTTAGTACAACTACCTCCATCAATAATCACGCTACATACCTTGTTTTGCACGTGGCATCTAGTATGAAAGATGTTTTCTCACTGCACTTCATCATCTTCTTTGATCTGCACACTTAGAGCTCTCTTTGCAACCAAAAATTCTCCTTGGGCAGTGTATCCCCGATCATCTTCTTCATCAAATCCATTCCTATAATACTCTTCATCTTCAATTCTCTCTCCCCAAGGTTGAACTCTCTCCATCCTATGCACATTAGGAGAGTTTTGTTGCTGCCCCACACGTGCATTTTCTACCCGATCTATCCGCTCATTAACCTGTTCCATCTCTGTTCTCAATACTCTCATCATCTCACCCATTGAAGCCTCCATGAGCAACTTCAGATCACCCTCTCTCGACGTATCTCCAGAATTATTTTTGTTCTTGTTATCTAACATGTTTGGTGCCAAAAAAAAGTTAGAAAAAAAAAAGAAAAAGAAGACCTCACACATTCCCTCACGTGTTTCACTCAAAGAATGAGTCACTCATTTTCACTTGTGTTTTCACACAAAATCATATTGGCTTTTACCCTCTTATGCACTCACCACTCTCACCTTTTCCACCCATAATAATCCTCTCTAGGTTCTCATCAAACTAACCAAACAAGTATCAAAGTTTCTAGCAACAATTCACTAATAACTCACAAAGAAATCCGGATTTAAAGGCTAGAATACAAGGAAAACAAATATGAGAAATTGAAACAAGAATTGAATGAATCTAAATATCACATGCTTTTTTTCATGTTTTTTTTATGAATCAAAACAAAAAGATAAGCAAACCTGCAATAAGAAGGCTTTGATACCAACTGATATGATCCACACCAAGAACTAAGAAATTGATGGATCAAGAAGACTTTCAAGATCGTCTAGAAGCAAATTTATGTGAGACCGCGACCCGTTGCTTATATTGAAGCAAGAACCTTGGTATAATGAAGATACCATAATCTATTATGGAATGATTGATTGATAAGTCGAAAATGAATGCCATGAAAACTCTGATAAGTTCAGAAGTTCTTAAAAAACCAAAGAGAATTTTCTCTCCAAAAGTATGAATCAAATCTGAATTGTCTTAATCCAAAAAGTCAATAGCTATTTAAATACATGAGAATTCGTAACCAATTAGAAAAAAGAAACTTAGGAATTCGTAACCAATTAGAAAAAGGAAACTAAGGAATAAGTTTCATACTAGAATTCTGGTAACCTAAAATCCAAATAAGGAAAGTACCTAACTTGGCATGCAAGCCTTACAATTCAGCAATTAAATTAATAAGGAAACCAAAAAAAAAAGAAAATATAATCAAAAAAATTACAGCCAGCCATTTTCCTTGATGAGCTAACCAAAACGAGTAAATGTCCAATTTTGGGAAACTAAGATTTTAATTCACAATCTTGAGTTGCTAGACCAAAGCTTGAATTATGGAAACCCATCCTTGTGGATCACGTATGGCATCATCCTTGGGCCCCCAAAGATGGTTCTTAGCCCAAATGTGTTGAATCAGCCCATTGAGAGTTTTCTCGAACCTTTTAGCTTGGGCCCTTGTAACTGGACCAATTGGAATTTGAATAGGATCCACCTCATATTTGTTAGCCGTGTCCTCATCACTACTAGTCCAAATATATGTTGATGATATCATATTTGGTGCTACTAATGAATCTATGTGTAAAGAGTTTACTAAGTGCATGCAAGAAGAATTTGAAATGAGCATGATAAGAGAGCTTACCTACTTCCTTAGACTTCAAATCAAACAATTGAAATGAGGCATCTTCATCAATCAATCAAAATACACCAAGGACCTACTAAAAAGTTTCGTGATAGAAAGCTCAAAGTCATTTAGCACTCCTATAAGCACTTCTACAGAACTTGACCTTGATGAAGGAGGGAAGTGTGTAGACACTAAAACTTATAGAAGCATAATAGGAGCTTTACTTTATTTAACTGCAAGTAGACCTGATATAATGTTCAGTGTATGCATGTGTGCTAGATTTCAAGCTAATCCTAAGGAATCACATGTGATTGCAGTAAAAAAAAAAAACCTTAGATATCTACAAGAGACTTAAAACCTAGGATTATGGTACTCTAGAGATTCATCCTTTGAGCTTATAGGATATTCAAATGCTGATTTTGTGGGTTGTAGGCTAGATAGAAAAAACACTAGTGGAACATGCCAATTCTTAGGTGCAATGCTAACTTTTGGTTTTCCAAGAAACAAAACTCGGTTGCACTCTCAACCGTCGAGACGGAATACGTAGCAACCGAAAGTTGTTGTTCACAAATGTTATGGATGAAACAACAACTAGAAGACTATGACATGAACTTTAAAGATATTCCAATTCATTGTGATAACACCAGTGCTATCAACTTAACCAAAAACCCTATTCAGCATTCTAGAACCAAACACATAGAAATTAGACATAATTTCATAAGAGATCATGATAAAAAAAAAAGTGATATAAGACTAGAATTCATTCATTTAGAAGATCAAATTGCTGATATTCTTACAAAACCCTTAAATGAAGCTAGTTTTTGTAAAATTATACTGCCAATAGGCTTAATAGACCGATAAACTGTATGTTTGATTGCATAATCATTCATCATATGCATATTTGACATCTAGTAAATGAGTATTAAACCTTATTTAATATTTTCCTCACTTAAGATGACATAGATAAACAAATTTCGTGCTATAACTCTAAGTTGGAGCTTTCTTTTAAAAGTCTAATTGATTGGTAAGTTTACCCCAGTCGATTGGTAATACATTGCCTTTTTACCCAGTCGACTAGTCCAAGTACCCAATCGACTGGTAGAACAAGACCTTGTTTGGAGCCAAATTTTTGAATTTCTGTTATCCCGACCCAGTCGACTAGTATGAATAACCCAGTCGATTGGTATTTCTCTATTAGTTTATCCAGTAGACTGGTATCCCGACCCAATCGACTAGTATGTAAAAAATTCCCAAATCAGTGAAGGACCTAGTCGACTGGTGACCTAACCCAATCGATTGGTATCGCGATTCTATAAATAGTCACTTCAGTTTTTTAGGGTTCACGCCATTTTCAAAACCATGAAGCTTTCTCTCTCTAGAAAATCTACATTTTCTGTCCAAAATCTCATAAAAACACTCCATAGAATCCTTAATCTCATCCCCCATCACCTTCATTTCAACTTTCCACGGTTGAAAATTTCATTTTCCCCAAAAAATCTCTCAAATCTCCCTAAAAACACATTTTTCCAAATGTCTGAGAGAATCCGAATCAAAACCACCGTTGGAGGACCTCACGCACCTACAAGGCCATGGTCCAAGAAATCTACGGCACTGGATACCAAAAGAAAAGGCTTAGTGAGATCCTCGAGCAAAAAGGCGATGACAGAGCTCGACGACTCACTCTTCTAGAGTCCAGTCACCAAAAAGAGGTATAATTCTGTCATTCGACACAAAAAGATCATGACAGGTAGATTCATTAAATTTAATTCTATCCATCATGCAAACTTTGACATATTACCTCTCTTTGAGGCAGTGCGCTTGACACCACTCATCAAGATTCACCAAAAGTACTACCCACACCTGATTTACCAGTTTTACGCGAACTTGGTGAAACTTAGTCCACTGGCTCTTCGTTTCAGAGCCAATGTGATGAGCATAGAGTTTGAAGTGAACACTGACCTCCTGGTGAGCATCTTAGGGATCCCAGTAAGAGGGATCCAATGGAGTTTGGACAGATATTCGAACAACTTCAACTATGAGGAGTCATATCAAATCGTTAGGGGAGACTCTAACTACATCTTTCGACCCACTATATTTCACACATATAGTGACATACCCCTCGATTCGAAGTTGTTCAATCTCATTGTAAGTTGGACTATCTATCCACAACTTGGGAGTCGGGGCTATCTCTCAAAGATAGACGCTGTATTGATTTGGGGTCTCAAAACTGGATACCACTTCAATATCTACCCCCTACTGCTCGCCAACATAATCAACGGCGAAGCTAGTTACTCTGGGTGTCTTCCCTATGGGATGCTCATCACCCCCATCCTCCAGCACTTTCGGGTTCCTCTTCCCACCTCTGAGGCTCAGGACATTGGCCCCAATGACATCCTCAATGTATCTTCTCTGAAGAAGTTGGGGTGCATGATCCGAGATGGGATGATCTACTTTAAGGCCGAGAAGAACATTAAGATTGAAGAGGGTGACAACAGTGAGGAGGATGAAGAGGGTCCTGGTGATGTAGCCCCTCTCACTGCTATGGACACTGATAACCAAACACCACAGCATAGTGGTTCTAGTACTAGTTAGGCTAGGTACGATGATCTACTCTAGGCTATTTCGAGCCTCTAGCTATCCATGCAGTCCGAGTTCCAAAACTTGAGCTCTTCTGTTGATTCCATGCATCATAACCTCCGCTCACTTCGAAATGACTTCGAGCTGCACCGAGAGCACACAGAGGGCTCCTTAGCTGAGCTTCGAGATTTTATTCGAGATGGCTCTGATTCTCCTGCTCGCTGAGTTTCCTGTGTTATCCTTTTTTCTTGTATATATAGCTTTTAGATGATCTTAGCACGAACATTTACTACTTTATCATACATTTCTATTATTGTATTCGATATTTGGCTTTTAGAAGCCTGTGATGTATGGATGCTTGTATATATTTTCCTATATTTCATTTATCTAGCTTATGGTTCATATACTTGCTTTACTTTTAAGCTATATGATTACTTGGTTTAGGTCATTTGTACTCCGCAATATGCTTTAACTACTTATACTAGTATGGAAACTTCTAGTTTTTCCCAGGATGTCATCCTAGCTCCGAATACAAGTTTGTTTTTGCATTATCTTACTGTCTATAGTATCCGTGTTGCTTATTTTTTGTGTTTGCACCCATTTTTCTGCTATTGTCAAAATGGGGGAGAACAATGAGAAAAAGAGAAATATCAATGTTAACTTAAAATAGAGCATAGATTTAGGGGGAGCATTTCTCCGAAGACCTTGATGAATATAAATCTGTTTTACTTTGTTTGGTTGGGTTATTTATAAATTTCGTTTGAACTGCTTTACAGGTTGGTTTTATTTGAAAAACAGAGGAAACTTTACCCATTTTTTTTCCCTAAAAACCCAACACTTAGTTTTTAAACTTGATTTCTCTCATTAGTTTTGTCATCATAAAAAAGAGGGAGATTGGTGTTTAATAATGAAAAAACACTACTCTAATTATACTAACAGTTTTATCTAAGTGTTTAAACGGTAAAAGCTTTCAGCAAAGAAACAAGATGCAAGAACTCAATCAGTATCAGACGCCAAGATAAGACAGAAGATATATAATAGGCATTAAGGTATTGAAACCAACTGTAAATCTCTTATGTTCAAGTAAGTAGCTTGTCTAATGGCTCATTTTACAAAAGAATTTTGACAAAACTATTAATTCAAATACTTCCAAGTTAAAAACAGTTTTATTACGTAAAAAACTGGGTTGAAAGACAACCCAGTCAACTAGCTCAAATGTACCAGTCAATTGGGGTATGTGATAGAATATCCCCAGTCGACTGGTGTAGAGCACCCAATCGACTCGCATCTGGGACAGTGAGTTCACAGTCGATTGGTAAGTTTACCCTAATCGACTGGTACTCTCCCACAGCCTAAAAGTGAGATTTCTCACTTGACCCAGTCAACTAGTATAAAGAACCAGTCGACTGGTAATTCAAAAATATGACCGTGTGAGACGCGAGACTTGAGCATTTAATGCACCAAACCTACCAAGTTAGTGTCTAACGGTCATATTTATCAAGGCTATATAAACCCACTTTAATGAGCTTTTAAAAGAAGAAGATAACACATTCAATTCATAAACTTGCTCATTAATTCTCAAAAGCTTTGAAAAATTTATTGTTGAGCCATTCTTCAAGCTTATTCTTGAAAGAGAGATATTGTTCATTTGTAAAAGCATTCATTGTTATCTCTCTATCATTTACTTTACAGCAAATCACAATTATTGTAAAGGGGAAAGAGTTGTAATAACTCTTAGAGTGTTTAGAATTAAACACTTCTTTGTAAGCTTCCGCGAGGAAGAGATTAGCTTCCGCAAGGAAGGGAATAGCTTACGAGAGGAAGGGATTGGTTGTAAGGTTTGTACAACACCCGTGAAGTTGTACGACTAAAAGTTTTAGTGGATTACTTCAAGGAGGTTCCTTGAAGAGAATGGACGTAGGGTCGGAAGGAATCCAATATTACTGAACCACTATAAACTGAGTTTGCACTTTCTCTTCCTTAAATTCTTTTAAGCACATTACTTGTTTGTATGCTTGTGCATTTAACTGTTTTTATAAACTTGCAAATAATTAGCAAAAGTTTTTAAAAACCCAATTCACCCCCCGTCTTGGGTTAGAACCCTAGTCTACAATCTCAAAAGAAAATAATTTACAAACCTTAGAGTCCGTTTAAAACCAAATGAAAATGGAATTCATTTTATTTTCAAATGAAATGAAAATGAAATTCATTTATAAATGAGTTGAAATGATTTGTTATATTTGACTTTCTTATTTTAAATTATAGAATTCATCATTTGAATTATCATATTTAACATATTTGAAATAAATGAAAATTTCAAAAGAAGAGAGAAATAAGGAGAGGGAGAGAGAGAGGGAAATAGATAGTATTTTGGTCGATATAGCATTTTACTCTTTATTTTATGTAGATATTTTTATAAATTCTATCAATTTTGATAGAATTAAATTGATAGAATTAAATTGATAGAATTTGTAACAAGCTAACTCAATTCCATATTAAATTTATTTCGAAATAAATTTTAGAGTTTTTTCCCAAACATGATAACTATAGAATTCGAAATTCAACAAAAAAAAAAGTATAAAATTTATTTGTTCCAAACGCAGTGAAACGTTAAAAATACCAGATTCATGCATTTTAGAACAAAGTTTATAGGTGATTAAATCATTGTCCATGATTCTGATTTGAAATCCAATTCTAGAATAATGTCTTTTAAAATTAATAAGACAGTTCTTTATAAGCCAAACCCAATAAATTTGCTTGCGCCTATTTGAGTTCCTATAACAAAACAGTGTATAGTTGAGTGATTACCAGGCCAAATCCACTAACCATGGTATAATTAAATAACAATAATTTGTAAATCATTCTATTCCGTTTTACCAGGATTATCAAAAGTTGTTACCTATTTGTTGTTAAAAAATTATTTGTTTTCGAGTTTTTTAACTTAGTGATTACATTTTAATTTTTCATATAAAAAAATCGAGTTTTATCTCCTTTGTATTAATATACTAAAAGAAATAAATTACCCGCTCGTTTGTTTTTTTATTCAAACTCTAACGTCAAGATAACTGATAATAGTATTTAAATAGTATTTTCGTAATCATATCTTCTCTATAACAAAACCATATTATTATAGGGAGAAATATAACATATTAAGCAGATTTTTTTTTTTTGGATTTGGATAATCTTAATTTAAGAATTGAAGTGAAGTCAAATTCATGATGAAATTGAATGTCACATCATCAAATAGAGAAAACTCAAATTTAAGTTTATCATGATGACTTTCAATCTCACCATAAATTTAACTTCTATTTCATTTCTCAAACAGAGAGAATCCAAATTAAATTTTTTAATCAAGTGCATAGATACATGGTTTTATATAATTCTGTCAAACTTCAACAAACTCATATTATTTTATATTAATAAACCTTAAATATTGATAAATGATTAGGATACAAATATCTCCAAGATTTTTCTTACTAAATTGTAATCAAAGAAACGTAAAGACTTGATATGGCTCAAAATACTCCGGCCCAAACAAGCTCCAGGCCCAACAAAATACTCCGGTCCAAGCAAGCTCCAGGCCCAACAAAATACTTCGACCCAATGGACTTTCTGGCCCAAGTGTATTCCAGGACCAGTAAACTCTCCAGCCTAATGATCGGCCCAGTAGGCGCTCCAGTCCAACGTACTTCGGCCCAGCAACTTTCCGGCCCAATGGAGGACGACCCAGCAAGCCTACACCTAGGCCCTCTTTGCGCTCACCGTCGGCAGCCGTTCCACGCCGCCTTACAACCGCCTACGCCCGCAGTCGCTCCACGCCGCCTACGTCCGCAGTCCTACAGCCGCCTTATGACCTGCAGCAGCCCTACAGCGCCCCCTACCTAGGCTTGTAATCATACCCTCTCCGTCGGTGGACGACTATAAATGGGATAAGGTATGAACTTCACCGAGAGATTAACATTCAATCTTTTTCACTTGCACTTGATTTACTTAAGCCCTCGGCTTCTCTCTCAAACCCTCGGCTACTCCTTCGAATCTTTGCTAACTTAAGCTTCGGAGCCCCCTCGGAGGTCTCCCCCTCCCCTCCTTCCAAGGGTCTTCAATTCACCCCTGTTATCTGTGCAGGTCTAAGCCACATCCTCACTAAAGCCACGACAACATCCAGGCCACGTCCCCACCCAGGCCATGTCAGCACCAACAGTTAGCAGCATCAACAGATTGGCGCCGTTCGTGGGAAACCACAATCCCTCGCTACAGTGAGAGCGAAGAAGTAAAAAGAACTCATCTGTCACGATGCCGTCAAGAAACAGTATCAGAAGAACCAACAAGGAAGCTCTAGTGGCGTGCTCGGTTCCTATCCAAGGCAATGCTCGCAGTCACCAATCCAGACCCAGGTTCCCAACAATCCCCGAGCACGCCATCCCTGCCAAAGAGCAGCGTCCTCACCTTTCTGGAATCGACTCTCCTAATTACGAGGAAGAGGTTGCCCACCTCCAGGCCCCAGTGACTCAAGCTCAGTTCTAGGAGCTCTCTATGATGATAGCCAACTTAGCGGCCCAAGTATGGGGAGGAGGTCAACAATCTTTCTTCCTTCCTCACCAAGCTTCAGAGCAAGCCGAGTCATCCGGCAGGGACGGCCCAACCTATAACCAGCCCCACACCGAGCCCTCGCCGTGTAACAGCCGATCCAAGGAGAACTCCTCATCAAAAAGCAACCTCGGCCTAGACAGGCGGTTTGAGGAAATGGAAGAAAAAATAGACTCGGCTCTGAGACGCAAGAATCCCAACATCATGGATAAACTTTGCATCCAACATTCACGAAAGACGTCCTCGAGACCTTGCTTCCACCCAACTTCAGGATGCCTCAGGTGAGAATGTATGATGGCTCCTCGGATCCTATGGACCACCTACAGCACTACAAAATGACTATGATGCTACACCGACATTCGGACCCTGTCACGTGTCGTGTCTTCCCTCTGACTCTCGAGAAGGCAGCAGGTACTTGGTACTCAAGGCTGAAGCTAGGAAGCATTAGAAATTTCAAAGAACTCAGCTACACCTTCACCTCCCACTTCCTCAGTAGTAAGGGGCCCAAGAAGACTTTAGAGAGCCTCTTCAACATCATCCAGCAGCTAGGGGAAAGGCTTCGAGCCTACATCTCACGGTTCAATACAGCAGCATGGGAGATTCTTGACCTCGACCCAAATATCCAAGTAATGGCATTCAAAAATGGATTGAGGTCAGGTATATTTAGCTCTAAACTGACTCGACACCCACCCAGAGACATGAATGAGATCCTGGCCCGAGCTAAGAAATATATGCTGGCAGAGGATGACTAAGCCGGGCTAGCTAAAAATGGGCCTTGAACACGTTGATATTCATCACCCCTCTAACCTCCGAGCACACGACGATGAATGCCAAGATCAACCGGACCGAATTAGGCACCAGCTAGCTTAGCGCGATGCCAAAATATCTAAGTATCAGGTAGAGGAATGGGTGGAGAAGAAGCTTGAGCCTAGCCTTAAGTTAATGTTCATAGACATACAACTCATAAGGTACTCGGCTCGACAGGGCATCGCAAGCCTTCTCCCTACCCTCGGGGACCCTGATATGAAACTCCAGGAGGATCCTATATTTGACCCTCGTCCTCACGAGGCTAGCCTCATCCACTACGCTCGGAATGGAATTCGCTTCGAACATCCATTCCTCCCTCTCAGTGTCCAGGACGTCATCTGTAATAACCATTGACGCCCAGACGTCCCCCTCTCCAGACGTTTCTGCCTCCTCGCCCTCCCCTCCGTCTCCCTCATACGACACGAGGGCCTGGCCTTCTCCCCTAGGAGCCACCTCCTGATAAAAGACTCCATCACTAGAGGAAACACTCATCGCTTCCTCTAACTCCCTAGACAGAGCTCCACTAGTATCATTACCATCAGGCATCTTACTCACCTAGAAAGAAAAAGCTTTTGAGGAAGACTCCTAACAATGCCGAGTGCTCTCAGACTCTCTAGCTAAACCGATACTCTCAAGATCTCTCAAAAATGCAAAGTGAAGTTTGAAGAAGGGGGGAACCCGCTTATGTAGAGGCTGTGGCAGCAGAAATGAGAAACGTCAATCCGCACACTAGATGAAATGACGCGCCCCCTGCTGTTCACCAGGTGCCGTTTCCAGTCCCTTAGGTGCCAAGTGTCGCTAAAACACGCCTTCTGTTGTAACCAACGCGTCGCCATTTCTTGTCAGCTGCCATTGTTTGTCACACCTACAGAAAGGTAAACCTAGTAGGCCCAGAGTGGATAGAAAAGCCCATGTGCGCAGGAAGGAGGAAGCTACATGAACATGAATTCTCCAAGTCTTGATCACTCGATCAATGATTCTCCAAAGTCCGAGCCTTGCCAACACTTGGCTGTATTCTTCAAAGTCCAAGCGTATGAGTTGCGTTGCATACACTCGGCTATGTTTTCTCCAAGGATTCTCCTAAGTCTGAGCCTTGCCCAACGCTCGGCCGTATTCTCCAAAGTCCGAGCGTATGAGCTGCATTGCATACGCTCGGCCATGTTTTCTCCAAGGATTCTCCAAGGTTCGAGCCTTGGCAACACTCGGCTGTATTCTCCAAAGTCTGAGCGTATGAGCTGCGTTGCATACGCTCGGCCATGTTTTCTCCAAAGATTCTCCAAAGTCTGAGCCTTGCCAACGTTCAGCCGTATTCTCCAAAGTCTGAGCGTATGAGCTGCATTGTATACACTCGGCCATATTTTCTCGAAGGATTCTCCAAAGTCCGAGCCTTTGCTAACGCTCGGCTGTATTCTCCAAAGTCCGAGCGTATGAGATACATTGCACACACTCGACCATGTTTTCTCCAAGGATTCTCCAAAGTCCGAGCCTTACCAACACTTGGGCGTATTCTCTAAAGTCTGAGTGTATAAGCTGCGTTGCATACACTCGGCCATGTTTTCTCTAAGGATTCTCTAAAGTCCGAGCCTTTGCTAACGCTCAACCGTATTCTCCAAAGTCTGAGCGTATGAGCTGCATTGCATACGCTCGGCCATGTTTTCTCCAAGGATTCTCCAAGGTCCGAGCCTTACCAACACTCGGCCGTATTCTCCAAAGTCTGAGCATATGAGCTACGTTGCATACGCTCAGCCATGTTTTCTCCAAGGATTCTCCAAAGTCCGAGCCTTGCCAATGCTCAGCCGTATTCTCCAAAGTCCGAGCGTATGAGCTGCGTTGCATACGCTCGGCCATGTTTTCTCCAAGGATTCTCCAAAGTCCGAGCCTTTGCTAACGCTCGGCTGTATTCTCCAAAGTCCGAGTGTATGAGGTACGTTGCACACACTCGACTATGTTTTCTCCAAAGATTCTCCAAAGTCCGAGCCTTTGCTAACGCTCGATCGTATTCTCCAAAGTCCGAGCGTATGAGCTGCGTTGCATACACTCGGCCATGTTTTCTCCAAGGTTTCTCTGAAGTCCAAGCCTTGCCCAATGCTTGTTCATATTCTCCAAAGTCTGAACGTATGAGCTGCGTTGCATACGCTCGGCGAAGTTCTCCAAAAAGTTCGAGCTTTGTCTAACGCTCGGCCAAGTTCTCCAGAAGTCCGAGCGCATGAGCTGCGCTGCATACACTTGGCTAAGTTCTCCAAAGTCCGAGCGTTTAAGCTACACTGCAAATACTCGGCCTTATTCTCCAAGGTTCAGACGTTTTACAAACACTCCGCCAAGGCCGTTCCTAGTATAAGCATTCGAAACTTCTCTCAAATTTCGCCAAAATCAATATCAATTCATTCATACAAGTATAAAAGGCAAGGATATCATGCGAAGACAAAGATTGAAAGAAAAGGTATTTTATTAATCCAAAGGATTACAACTAACGATCTCGAAATACAAGGAAAATATGGCTCTAATGGCCTCTAAGTACAAAAAGAAAACTGAAACACTAAGCTTTTTAAGAAGTCCAGCACATGAGCTGTCCCAGCCCCTTTGCCTTCCTTGTAGCGCCCTCCTGAGACTGAAAACGCTCACCTACCAAGAGTAGCCCCAGGCTCGAAGGACCGTCTCCCCCTCTTCCAATAAGCTCAAAGAGCTCAAGGCCTGAAAAGTTCTTGGCACAGGGGAACCCCCTCATCTGCTACCGCTTGGAATCAGGGAGAGGGCCTTCCTCCCTCTTTGCTTCAAATGAACCAGTGGTACTCCGGCCAACCCCTCCCATCTTCTTTTTCTATTCCAATAAGCTCGAGGCCTAAGACGCCCACCATCTAGAGACACGGCCTCGACCCAATTCCCCGATCCTGCTCGAAATCTGGAAAAGGTCCGTGCCCCCACTAGGAATCTGAAAGAGGTCCTTATCTCCGCTTGAAGTCGTCCATATTCGTTGAACCACGATCCTCTTCCAGAGTGATCTCGTCTTCCTCTTCAGCTTCCATAAATTCCTCAAGAGACTGCTAACTCCTATCCCTCTCCAAGATCACTACCCTCGAAAATTGTCTAAGCCAATGACCCCTCTATTAGAAAGTAAAGTCGTATCCCTCTCTCAATCTCTTCAGAAACTGAACTCGTTTCTGCTTAAAACAAAAGGTGTCAAAGACCTCTTTTTATAAGAAGGGAAAACACATTCAACGAGGGGAATAAATGCAAAAAAACAAAAAAAAAAAAGAGATTTTACAGTTTCGAGACGACTTTTCACCTCTCAAGAGTAACAGTCCGACTCCCAAGGATAGTCGTTCAAACGAAAGTCTGACTTTACGGTTTTGAGATGATTTTTCGCTTCTCCAGATGACCTTTCGCCTCCTGAAAGTGACTGTCCAGCTCCCACGCACGTTATTAGTCCCATTAAAAGTCCGTCCCACGAAATACTTCCTCAAGCACATAAACGCACTCAAGGAAGTGGGGGATCTGTGATATGGCCCAAAATATTTCAGCCCAAACAAGCTCCAGGCCCAATAAAATACTTGGGCCTAAGCAAGCTCCAGGCCCAACAAAATACTCTAGCCCAAGTAAGCTCCAGGTCCAACAGACTACTTCGACCCAATGGACTTTCCGGCCCAAGTGTATTTCAGGACCAGTAAACTCTCTGGCCTAATGATTGGCCCAGTAGGCGCTCCAGTCCAATGTACTCTGGCCTAGCAACTTTTCGGCCCAATGGAGGACGACGCAGCAAGCCTACACCTAGGCTCTCTTTGCACTCACCGCACACAGCCGTTCTACGCCGCCATACGACCGCCTACGTCCGCAGTCCTACAACCGTTCTACGACCTGCAGCAACCCTATAGCCACCCTATGACTTGCAGCAGCCCTACAGCGCCCCTAGCACCTATAAATGGGTCAAGGTATGAACTTCATCGAGAGATTAACATTCAGTCTGTTTCACTTGCACTTGATTTACTTAAGCCCTCGGTTTCTTTCTCAAACCCTCGGCTCCTCCTTCGAATCTTTGCTAACTTAAGCTTCGGAGCGCCCTCGGAGGTCTCCCCCTCCCCTCCTTCCGAGAGTCTTCAGTTCACCCTTGTTACTTGTGCAGGGCCAGGCCACGTCCTCACTAAAGCCATGCCAATATCCAGGCCACGTCCCTAACCAGGCCACATCAGCACCAACAGTTAGCGGCATCAATAAGACTATTTAAGAAAAAGAAAAAGAAAAACTCAATTGCCTTTTAGACAAAAATGGCTAGTTAAAATACCTTCCTTACTAAATGTAATAATTGTGTTCTCGATTTAACTTTTAGGACTCAAAACTACCCCAAAACAAATATTGGTTACAATTTATGTTACCTAAACACGAGTATGACACACAAAGAGAGAACCGAACCGTGCACATGAAAGAGAAGTTGACCAAGAAAAAAAAGATGTATATTTTATTCACAACTCAAAAAGAGAACTCATGGACGTAAACCCTGAATGGAAACAGAGGAAAACAAAACAGAGAACCCAAAAAACAAAAACAAGAAAGCCAAAAAAAAACATAGAACTAATTAATCGCTAAAAAGAAGAAGCCTTAATCTAGAGCCTGCAAACCACATCTCCATCTTATTAACCAAACCAATATACAGGTCTCTCACTTAATCAAACCCCATAATCATATCATTAGCAAAAGTCTTAATCACCTCTGTTGGCACCCTCTCAAACTTCACTGTCTTCTCCTCACTGATCTCTTCAGGCGGTGCTGAAGTTAGTGTTGGCAATATAACTACTTCATGCTGAGCATTAATAATGTGACTTCGCTTACACCAAACGAAGCTGCGAGCATGGAGAAGCGAGTTTGCACCCACAAAGAACTACGACTGATTCATTCTAATCGAAGTTGTGAATTTGAAGATCTCAAAAGGGCCTGTTCTTGATGCAATTTGATAAAAAGGCAAAGTATCTGGGTATCTAGAACACAACTCCTTGTTTTACTTTGGCATTCATAGCAGAAGTTCCGTTTGGATGCACAATATGAATCCTGTCTGAGCCTCTCAACACAATGTCATATTCTGTTTCTGTTGGGGATTCACATGTGGTGCCATTATTGATCACTGGATTTTAACAATTTGAAGCAAAATTAAGATAAGTACTAGTTAGCAATTGTTGATGCCAAAAATGTGCGTTGCTGAGCTGGAGGTCGAACCTCGAATGTACCTGCACAGGGAAAGAGAGAGGAGCTATGGGGTCGCTGGAGAGGGTGCCTCCGGGGATGCTCCGATGCTTAAGTTAGGGCAAACTCAGGTGTGCACAGAGGACGGGTATTCCCTTGTATTTTTTAAGATGAGAAAAATTGGATCATTTGGAGTGCATACCTGGCCCTTTTTATAGGGTTTTGGAGGCGGTATTTAGCCTAGGGCGGTCGAAATAATGCCCCAATTGGGTTGGATAATGATGCCTAGGAAGCCCAGCTAGGTGGCTGGGGACCGTCCGCTGGGGATTTGCTTTGTTGGTTAATCAAGAGCCATCCAAGTCTAAAGGCGGTTGGTGACCTGACATCCCAACTTGGTTGGGTAATGATGCCTAGGAGGCCCAGCTAGGTGGCTGGGGGCCGTCCGCTAGGGTTTTACCTTGCTGGCTCAATCAGAAGCCATTTACGTGTCTGAAGCAGTCTGCCGACCTGACAGTCCAACCAATGATGGTCTGGAAGGCGGTGGTGACGTGGAGGCCCAGCTGGGGGCGACGGAGCCCTGAAGGGCAGTTTATGACCCAGGGGCTCAGGTTCCCGGTCCTTGATCATCCATGTGTCCTCTTGTGACCTGTTGCCATGAGGAGCCACATGTCGTCTTCTTATTGGAGGGGTATTTTTTAGCAGTATCAGAGGCCCTCCACTTCCTGGAGTACAGTTTATGTGCTTAAGAAAGTATTTGTATGGCTTATTCTTCATCCAGGGGTGTTGATCTACTTCTTTAGGGTTTTGGAGCAGCGAGCCGAGGACCACTGGAGTCACTCGTCTATTAAGTCTCAGAGATACTAAGTCGAGGACCAGTGGACACATGGCTCTTTTTGCGAAAATAGCGGTGCATGGGGAATGATGTTTTCCATTAGGATTTGAGAAGCCGTTTTGGAAAACAACGGCCATCTCGGGGAACAGAACGTCCCTTGGGGAAGCGTAAAGGTTGCTTTGGGACTCCAAAGCATCCCCTCTACTTTCGTGCTTGCATTAAATGGTCCTTGTTTACCGTGTTCTCTTTCCTATATAAGGGAGTATTTGGCATTCTTTCATTTTCACTTCTTTTCAAAGTTGAGTGAGTTTGTAAGAATGAAAGTTCTTGAGAGCCCTCGGCCTCGTCTCTTCTAACCGTGAGAGTTCTCGTCCTCGTCCTCAGTAACAAAGAGGTTTTGTTTTTTAGCTTGTCCGAGTGTTTCACTTTGTGAGTCTTCATCTTTGTTCTGAATTTTGCATGGAGTTTCGGCGCTTGATTTTCGTGGGAGCTCGGTTTTGTTTAGTGTTGGGGTTTTAGTGACCGCGGCGTCTCGAAGTCGTGGAGAGGGAGTGCTTTTGATAAATTTGGACGTTTAGGAGGAGCTTAAGTCTGAACTCTTCGAACTTTGGTGAGTTCGTCTGTCCTTCTTTTTTAATCATGTCTTCGTTTGATGCATATCGTGATAGGCCTAGTAGTAGTAATAATAGTAGGAGTAGTGTAGATGAAACTAGTGGTGATAGTTTTGATGGGGTAGAGATGTCTTTGTCCTCGTCGAGGGGAAAGACTCCTATGGCTGTGTCTAGGGCAGATCCCTTGGTAATGGTGTTGTATGTCCCTTTGGAGGTGGAGGAGAAGTATGAAGAGGACTCCTCTTTCGGGGATGAGATGATTAGGGCGTTGATCGATATTCGAGAGACCTAGTCAACTGAGAGAAGAAGACCTGGAGGTAATCAGGAAGACGTACCATATCCTAAGCAAGTACGCCCTCTAGATGGCCAGGGTTGGGGAGAAGGCCTGTGATGCCCTCCCTGACCGAGCCCCTTTCGAGCTTTGCGTATAATACACCATATGCAAGCCGGGCTGCGGTTTCCCCTTCACCTATATTTTTGTACCATCCTTCGGTACTTCGATATTGTGCTGTGTCAGCTGGAACCAAACTCGGTACGACTAATCATGGCCTTTTTCTGTGTTTGTTTGGAGGTGGGCAGGCCGATGACTATGGATATCTTTAAGGCCCACTTCCTAATCAGCAGGCATTGCCAGACCGGATAGGTAGTTTTTAGTACCCGACCGAGGGGGAGGTTGTTGAAGAAGATGCTTTCATCGATAAAGAGGTGGAAAAAGAACTTCTTTTTTGTTCGATCTGCCAAGAACTTCAGCCTTCCTCATTCTTGGAGTATGGATCACACTAGGAAGTGCAAGAAAGTGGGCCTTCTGCCGTACGAACAAGAAACCGTGGACGCCATGGTGGCCTCTCCCCTAGATGTTGGAGTCCTCTACAATAATGAGGAACTGGCCAGGCGAGGTCTCTGCCCCTCGTGCCCCGAGCCTTTGCTTGAGAGTGGTGAAGGCTTTAGTTTTACCTTTCTTTTTCTCTGCTTCTCTTTTTTACTTGCATTTTCTTTCTGTGATTTATACTTACGTAATTTCCCTTGTTTGCATTTTTTGGGAAGAGATGGAGGCAGCTGCCCTTGCCAGAGAGCATGCCAGAAAACTGGCCTTGGAGCAGAAGAGGTCGGCATGATCTGAGAAGCAGCCAGCCTAGGGCTCGCGGACCAGAAAGAGGCCTCGATCCCAGTCTCCTACTCCGATTGACCTGGAGACTCCCTCGAGGCATCCCTCCCAGTCAGAGACCACTCCAGTTTCCAGCACTGCCCCACCGATACCGGTTACTGCTGGGCCCTCCGTTGCTCCCTATGCTAGCCAAGAGGCTACTTTTGAGGCTCCGATCTTCATGCCCAACTGGGCTCTACAGGTGGATGACTCCGTCTTTGTACACCCTCAGGTGGCGAGAGAGCATCTAACCAAAGGGACTCCTCCTTGAGACATGGTCGAGTTGGGCAGAAAGACCACGGATTCCCTCTGTGCGGTGGTTGAGACGGTGGCGTCCCAGGCAAGTTTTTCCTTTTAGTATTACTTTTATTTCCTTAATCTTTCTCTGTTTTTATCTAACGTTTTTCATCTAGTTTTAGATGGGTGTCATCATAGGTGCAGCCACTCGTCACTGCATAGAGACGGCTGAGCTTCTCGAATGCACTTAGCGCCAGTTGGAGGAGAAGACAGAGGCCACCCGCCAGTTGCAGGCCTTGTTGGATTCAGCCAACCTGGCCAGGGCTGAAGCCGAGACTCGTGCTTGGGTCATTGTTGAAGAGGCTGAGGCCCATATCTGTGCTGCTATGGAGGAGGCTAAGGCTCGTACTCGAGTGGCTATAGAGGATGCCCTGGCGGCTTTCTAGGGCTCGGAGGCCTACCGACTGGCTATGGTCTCTGAGGGTGGTCAGCAGTACCTTACTGGTTTTATGGAGGTAAAGGGGAAGGCCGAGGCTATGTACCCAGAGCTCGATTTCTCTAGTTTGGACCTGCTGGGGCCAAGGACAAGGAGCTACTAGCTTCGGAGGAGGAGCAGACTGAGGGGCAAGAGCAGCCCGGAGGGCAAGAAGAACATCCAGGCACAGGGCCTCCTGCCCCCGGAGAAGAACATCCAGGCTCATGATGAGAGCAGCCCACTATAGGGGTCAAAGAGGCTAAGGCAAGCAGAAAAATAGGCCGCAGCTGCACTTATCCTGATCTGGCCTGGCTAGAATTTTTGGTTTTTGTTATGTACTTCGAGGCCGTTAGTGCCCTATTTTACCTGTTCTTCGAGGTCGTTAGACGTACCTTTTTATAAATAGTTAATGAAGATTCCTTTTGCTAAACCGTGTCTTTTATATAATGGTTCCATGCTTTTACACTTAGTATTTTTTAGGATAACCTTCTTGATAACCTTCTTCTTTGAATCTCGAGCATGGGCTCTGAGTTTTTATTGGTAAAAACGTTGAAGGTGTTCGGCGTTCCAAGTTCGAGGGATAGGTTTTCCATTCAACTCCTCGAGTTCAAAAGTACCAAGACGGCAAACCTTTTTGATTCGATATGGTCCCTCCCAATTAGGGATCAGCTTTCCTGTTTCTTGGGGTCGGGATACTTCGTTCTTCCGTAGGACGAGGTCATGGAGTAGAAAGTGCCTTCCTTTTAATCTTGAGTTGTAATACCTAGCGGTGTGCTATCGATAAGCTACCAATCGGATTTGGGCCTTGTCCCAGGCCTCGTCGAGGAGATCGACATTCATCCTCAAGGCTTTTCCATTGCCCCATTCCTCGAAGTTTTGTATTCGAAAGGAGGGTACTCTTATTTCCAAAGGGATCACAGCCTCCGACCTATAGGTCATGAAGAAAAGGGTTTCCCCCGTGGGTGCTCGAGCCGTGGTTCGGTATGCCCAAAGTATGTTGGGCAAATGGCTTATTCATTGTTTGTCTGCTTCGTCTATTCGCCTCTTGATACCTTGGAGGAGCGTTCGGTTGGTAACCTCGGCTTGCCCGTTAGCTTGTGGGTATCCAACCGAGGAGAAGTGATGTTCGATACGCAATCCCTCGCAGAATGTTTTGAATCGAGCACTGTCAAACTGTTTGCCGTTGTCTGTTACCAATACTCGAGGTACTCTGAACCGACACACTATCGACTTCCAAACGAAACCTCAGGCCTGATGGTCGGTGATGCAGACCAAGGGCTCGACTTCTACCCACTTTGTAAAATAGTCGATTGCCACTATGAGGTACTTCCGCTGGCCGGTTGCTCTAGGAAAAGGTTCGACAAGGTTCATTCCCCACATAGCGAAGCAAAGTGGAGTGGTGATCGGAGTTAAGAGACTTGCTGGTCTATATGGTACGGTGGTGATGAAAGTCATAAAATGCCTCTCAACAGTGGTTAATTGTTAGCATTTTAGAATTGATCTCGGTCTTTATTGTGCTTTTATATGTTAATAACTCTAAAGTAATATTATTGGACCACTGACTTATTTCAGTGTAATTTTCAGGTACTTTAAGTTTAAAAGAGAAAGAGAAGCGATCGTTGCTTAAAAGACCAAGATCCTATGCTTTTGGAAGAACAAGATGGGCTACTGCCTGAATTGCAATCGAGCACACAAGCAGTGCGATCGAGCGCACATCCCACATCGAGCAAGGTACTCTGCAGCGTATATGCGATCGAGTGCACAAGCCGCGATCGAGCGCATGTGTGATCGATCGCACTCGGGCTACGATCGAGCGCACCAGGACAGTATCCCACATCAGCTAGATAACACATAGCATTCCGGGAGTTTGCCTATATAAAGACCCACTCTGCTCAGCTGAAATCATGAACCAATCGGAGCTCTTCTAAGATCATCTTCTGAGATCATTAGAGAGTGACTCTAGAGGGCCTTTAGGAGTAAATCCAGAGGGCCTTTAAGAGGAATCCGAAGTATAAAATTTGGAGGGCAAGCTGAGGATGATCGTTGAGAGGCCAAAGGCAACTCAAGGAGGCATGAGCTCTATGGCCAGCTAATCTCCAAGCAAGGCGAATGGATGAATCCCTAGGTGTAGTTGTTCTTATTTTCCTTTATTTGGTTCAGTTGTAGTTGGCATTATTTTTATCAAACATTGTTACGTTTTATTCTTTAATTTAATTTAGTAGATTATTTTATTAGTCTGGTGATTGCATGCTTCCTTTCCATATAAGTTCAGTCATGCTTTTCTTATGTGTATCTGTTTGGATGTGATTGAGTCCAGTAGACCTCTTTTATAGATTTGTCCATTGCTGCGGTGTTGTCGTTAGATATATCGTCGTCTTTTGATAATTTATAAGTTGGGTCATGTGTGCTTAAAAGTAGAGAATAATTCATAACAATTATATTAGGATTTATAATTGTGCTTTAATTGAATATATGTTGATTGCCTGTTTGGGATGTGAAACTAGCAATCGATATAAAAACAACTGAATCAAGTTAGGATTAGAGCAACGAGCCTAGGGAGGATTTCTGGAACCTTGTCATTCTTAATTATATTTCCAACCCTATTCACACAATTACCCTTTTTCTCAAACAAACTCAGATTCATTTAATCTTTTATTGTTTGTGTTGAGGTTTACACCTTCTTTTGTAATTAACTTGTTTCTCTGTGGAATCGACACCCCAAAACTATACTACAACTACCGCGTTATGTTTTGGGCGTAATCAAATTTTGGCGTCGTTGCCTGGGAAACACGCTTAAGTACAAAGAAGATTGTCAACTTTTAACATGATAATAGAAGTCTTGTAAATATTTTTCTTTTCAATAGTTTGTAAATACGGTAATATTGTTCCTTTACTTTAGCTTTGATTTTCTGATTTATTTTGTTTTATTTATTTCCCCTCTGATTCATTTGGTGTATGCTTAGACTGAGAGATTTGCGAGGTTGATTCATTAGAGGACCCGAACTAGAATTACCTTCTCCTTCCGAGTCTGATAGTGAAACCTCGCTTAGATCAACCAATAGTGGAAACCCAAGTGATAATTTAGAGGATTGTGTTAACATGGCTGATAACCATAATGAGAATGTTGCTAGGACACTTCAGGATTACCTCCACCCTACACGCACAGCCACACCATCATGCATCATGTTTCCAGCCAACACTAACCAATTAGATCTTAAACCAAGGATGATTCAATTACTCCCTACATTTCATGGCTTGGACAATGAAAACCCATATGTGCACATTAGAGAGTTTGAGGAAGTAGTCGCGACTTTTCATAGTCAAGATGAAACCGATGACATTGTGAGGCTTAAGTTCTTTCCTTTCGCTTTGAACGATAGAGCTAAGAGTTGGCTATACTCACTAAGACCACGATCTATTGGGTCATGGACTGAGATGACTCGGGTTTTCTTTAACAAATACTTTCCCCAACGTAAGACCAACGCTTTGAAAAGGCAAATCTCCACCTTTGCACAAAAGGATAGTGAGACCTTATATCAGTCTTGGGAAAGATTTAAGGAGTTATTGAGTATGTGCCCTCACCATAGGTATGAGAGTTGGCGCTTGGTGAGCTATTTTTATGAGGGACTTACATATAAAGAGCGCCAATTCGTAGAGATGATGTGTAATGGTGGGTTCTTGGAGAAAGACCCCGATGAGGCTCTTGAATACCTCAATGAGCTTGCTGAGAAAGCTCATACATGGACTGGACCTAGTGCTACTGAAAGCACAAGTAGGTCACGACCTATAGGAAACCCCAGTGGTGGAGGGATATACCTTCTTAGGGAAGAAGACTATTGGAAATCACCTTGACAAGATGCCCAGGTGGTGATCTTCCAAACACCCAAGTCTTGAATGACTTGTAGAAAGAATTTCAGCAATCGAACACAAGAACAGAAAATCAAATAAAGAAAGAAGACAAGTAATTTGTTGTCGAGGTTCGGCAATATGCCTACGTCCCCGTGAGTTCCTCCGAACTCTCTGCACTATCTCAATGGTTCTTACAAAGTTACAGCAATCCCCTTCAAGAATCCAAGTTCTTGAAGAACCAAGAAGAGAACGAGAAAGTGATAGACCTATTACAATGCTTTCTATCAATTCTCTACTAACCTCTCTTCTTTACAACCAGCCTCACTACAAGAGTCTCTCTTGTGTTTATGTCTCTCACACAATTCTCTCTTGTGTTTACAATGATCTCACAATGTCACAACCTGTGTGGTTCTCTCACACACCTTTTTCACCACTTGAAATGGGGCTAGGAAACCCTTTTTATAGCCTCTTAATTCTTGGACAATCTTGTGAATCATTCTTGACCCTTTGATCATGTTCTTTCTTTAATCTCACCCCTTCATCACTCTCCAAGTGATGCTGTGCATTTTGGTGTGGTGCTGTGTGCTGCGGCGTGACCTGATGCTGCAGCCTCCTGATGCTATGCGCACACCTCCTGCCTGTGGGCAGAAACTTCCACAGCAGTGTGCCTGACCTTCCCATGCTCAAAATTGAAGCACACACATGTGTGCAACCTTATAACTTGCTGAAATTTGATATCCCACAATTGGTTTGGACATTAACCAACCTTTGAACCATGTTTGGATATGTTTGAAACTTAGACAAATAACAACAAAGACAATCTGAAAGCTAAGGTTGAACTGCTCACTAGGGAGATAGAAGCATTAAAAACTAAGGGCTCAAAGCAAACATATGCGGCTAATCATGCCGAGTCTTTAGAGTCGTGTTTTGTGTGTAGTGGGGTAGATCATCTGCTCCAAGAATGCCCCACATTTGCTGATATGAAAGGGTTGTATGAGGAACGATGTAATACCTTAGGCATGTACAAGAAGCCTCTTGCACCTTTCTCTAACACTTATAACTCGGGGTGGCGAAATCACCCCAACTTCAGTTGGAAATCTGAAAACCAGCATGCACAGCCCCCTAGATCATCCCCTGCACCTTATCATGCACCCTCATCCTCTAAGAACTCGCTAGAAGACACCTTACAGGCCTTTATAGAGGTACAAGGTAAGACAAACCAAAGGTTTGAGGCATTATTTACGCAGGTGATGGAAGAGCATAAAGAAATTAAGAGCCAAGTGTCCAAATTAATGAGCTACTTGAGTGTGACTGAGCAAGGTAAGTTCCCTGCTCAAGCTCAATCCACATCCCATGGTCAGCACCTGACGCAACAGAATTTAAAGGAGGTGAATGCCATTAAGATAGTAAGTGGTAAGTCCTTACACATCCCAACAACGAAGAAATCAGAGGATGTGGACGAAAGCCACCAAGCATACATGATGGATTCATTCATGGAAAAAGTCCAGCACCTTAATCCATTGGAGTCCACTCTCACTCATGGCTTCACCAAAGCACATATCGAGCCAAAATTTGCAGATGTTACTGATGACATCCTTGAGGCCCCTCCCAAGCATAAAAGCACTGAATTTGGCAATGAAGCAGTGACGGGTGCATTCAACCTATGCCTTTCTAGGAGAAAATAAGAGCGTCTGGCTGAAGACGTAAAACTTAGCGCTCATGGGAGGTAGCCCACAACGTATCCTTTTATTTTTATTGTTTTCCATATTTCTTTTTTCTTGTTTATTATTATTATTTTGCTATTTTCTAGTTTTATTTTAGTATTTACTTTTCAGGGACAAATAAACGAAGCAGTTCAACTGGTCGTGCACAACTTTCAACTCCATGCACCGTTGGTTAAAAAAGGAGTTTCCTTAACTTTTGCTTTTTCATTGAGGACAATGCTTATCTTAAGTTGGGGGTGGGAAGATACACAACATTTCTTATTGCATATCATTGAACTGCTTGGTGTCATCTTGGTGTGTGTTTAGCATGCTTTGTGTTAGCCTTAGTGTCAATTTACATGTCAATGATATAAACTTAATTGAGATAGCATATAGCATTCAGAAGTAGTTAAATCTTGCTTTGGTTTGAAATTAATTTAAGTATCAATCTTGATTTGGTTTGAGACTCGAGTTTGTGATAAAATTTTATGATTAGTCTTAAACATTTAGAAAAGTTTTATGTGTGATTATTTTGTGAATATTTTTGCGGTCTCGACAAGCTCTAGAACTTACTTGATAACCACTTGAGGCGAATTCCTAGAATGCACACTACTTAGGATATGATATAGGTCGTTTTTGAACCGTTTGAGCCTTTCAAACCTACCATTGCTATATTTATCACTAGTCACCTAATTGAGCCTTTTTCTTGAAAAGAAAAAATGAGCCTTGTTTCTTTGGATAAACCATTTACTTACCTTTATGAGTCAAAAAAATATTTTATCCTTACCTTTCTTTTCAAAGAACTTAGTTATACACATGTTGTGAGAAACACTTAAGAGGAGTAAGGGTGGAAATATGAAAAAATATCACTACCACAACCCAAGTACATTAAAGGAGATAAGTTTGGGGTTGTAGAAAAGATAAGAAAAAAAAATGATGAAAAAGAAGGTGAATGGTTATGTGCCAAAATAAAAAATAAAAGAATTATGGCAAAGAAAGAAGAAAGAAAGAAAAGAAAAAAAATGGTGATTTATAGAAATGCTCGAAAAATGGAGTTGGGTGTTGAAGTAAGGTTATCCAGTGCTTAAAGAGTTGTGTTCAAAACTAAGAGATTAAGTTCTTTTACTTATCGAATCCTTCCCATTCCTTCTTAACCTTGACCTTAGCCTAACGTTACAAGCTTATTAAAGACCTATTGATCCAATGTAGTGTGACTTTTCTACAATAGTGGAGAGTGGTTTGAAATGTAAGCATATGGAGCTTGTTTTTGTGATTGATGTCATGCAATTTATTATGTTTTTAGAGGCCAAGACTTGTATTCATAAATGTTATGCATAAAATCATCCGGGTGTTTGGATTAATGGATTGTCGTAAGATGGATGTTAAGAGTCAATAACGATTTTAAGATTGATGTTTGAATTACTTTTGGATTTGGGTGAAATTTAATGATTCTTTGTGCCGTGTGTTATGTGCAATTTTTGAGACAAAAAGTGAATTACTCTTGGTTAACACTAATATTGCTTTTCATTTACTTTGATTCCCACCATAGAATTCATCACTTAATTTCGCTTGAATTGCTAGGGACTAGCAATAAGCTAGTTGGGGGTTGTGATGAGAGTCATAAAATGCCTCTCAACAGTGGTTAATTGTTAGCATTTTAGGATTGATCTCGGTCTTTATTATGCTTTTATATTTTAATAACTCTAAAGTAATATTATTGGACCACTGACTTATTTCAGTGTAATTTTTAGGTACTTTAAGTTTAAAAGAGAAAGAGAAGCGATCGTTGCTTAAAAGACCAAGATCCCATGCTTCTGGAAGGATAAGATGGGCTGCTGCCTGAATTGCGATCGAGCGCACAAGCAGTGCGATCGAGCGCACATCCCACATCGAGCAAGGTACTCTGCAGCGTATATGCGATCGAGCGCACAAGCCGCGATCGAGCGCACAAGCCGCGATCGATCGCACTCAGGCTGCAATCGAGTGCACCAGGATAGTATCCCACATCGGTTAGATAACACATAGCATTCCGGGAGTTTGCTTATATAAAGACCCACTCTGCTCAGCTGAAATCATGAACCAATCAGAGCTCTTCTAAGATCATATTCTGAGATCATTAGAGAGTGATTCTAGAGGGCCTTTAGGAGTAAATCCAGAGGGCCTTTAAGAGGAATCCGAAGTATAAAATTTGGAGGGCAAGCTGAGGATGATCGTTGAGAGGCCAGAGGCAACTCAAGGAGGCATGAGCTCTATGGCCAGCTAATCTCCAAGCAAGGCGAAGGAATGAATCCCTAGGTGTAGTTGTTATTATTTTCCTTTATTTGGTTCAGTTGTAGTTGGTATTATTTTTATCAAACATTGTTATGTTTTATTCTTTAATTTAATTTAGTAGATTATTTTATTAGTTTGGTGATTGCATGCTTCCTTTCCATATAAGTTCAGTCATGCTTTTCTTATGTGTATCTGTTTGGATGTTATTGAGTCCGGTAGACCTCTTTTACAGATTTGTCCATTGCTGCGGTATTGTCTTTAGATATATCGTCGTCTTTTGATAATTTATAAGTTGGGTCATGTGTGCTTAAAAGTAGAGAATAATTCATAACAATTACATTAGGATTTATAATTGCGCTTTAATTGAATATATGTCGATTGCCTGTTTGGGATATGAAACTAGCAATCGAGATAAAAACAACTGAATCAAGTTAGGATTAGAGCAACGAGCCTAGGGAGGATTTCTGAAACCTTGTCATTCTTAATTATATTTCCAACCCTATTCACACAATTACCCTTTTTCTCAAACAAACTCAGATCCGTTTAATCTTTTATCGTTTGTGTTGAGGTTTACACATTCTTTTGTAATTAACTAGTTTCCCTGTGGAATCAACACCCCAAAACTATACTACAACTACCGTGTTATGTTTTGGGCGTAATCAGGTGGCATACTGTTGGCAGCTTTTACACTTTTTAAGCAACTCCATGGCTTCTTCCCTTATTCTAGGCCAATAGTACCCTTGGCGAAGGATCTTGAATGCCAAGGCCCTCCCTCCAAGATGATTTCCGCATATTCCTCTGTGGACCTCTCGGAAGGCGTAATTAGCTTCGATTGGAGCAAGGCATTTTAAGTAGGGCATTGTGAGGCCTCTTTTATACAACTGATCATCCAAAATAACGTACCGTGCTGCCCGAGACATAACCTTCTGGGCTTCATGTCTGTTGTCTGGAAGACGACCATCACGCAGGTACTTAAGAATTGGACTCATCCATGTTTCTTCGCCAACCACGGGTAATACCATAGTTTCATCGATACTGGGCGTGATAAGTGTTTCGAGATAAACTGCCCACCTTGGTTCGAATGGGCGGGATGATGCGAGCTGGGCTAAGGAGTCAACCTTTGAATTTTCAGCTCATGGAATTTGGCTAATGCGAAATACTTTGAACTTTGCAGCCAGTGTTCTGGCCTAATGAGAGTCATAAAATGCATCTAAACAGTACTTAATTGTTAGCATTTTAGGGTTGATCTAGGTTAGAATTACACTTTTATACCTTAATAACTCTAAAGTGTTATTCTTGAATCGTTGACTTATTTCAGTGCATTTTCAGGTACTTTGAGCTTAAAAAAGAGATAGAAAAGCTATCATTGTTTTAAACATGAAGCTTCAATTAATACTCGAGTGAGATAATGGTCGCGGAAGAGCCAAGATGAAGAGAAACCAAGAAATGAGATTTACTAAATTGCCAGAATTGCCCGTACAAATCAATCATCTTTGAAAATTAAACTGTATTGATCCAAGAAGAACCAGGAGATGAACCATATATGCTTAGAAATATCTGGAAGTCCATTTTCTGGAGAATTTTACGGCTTGTAAAAATGATTTTTCTAAAGAAAGTTATGGTAGTTTTAGTAGACAAAGGTCAGGCTGTGTGGGCTGTGTGGGATTTCAGCGTGATTTTGGGCTTAAATCCCACATCCTACATCGGTTGGAAAACACATTTCTATATCCCACATCCTACATCGGATTGGAAACACATTGCACTCGTGGTATTTCCCTATAAAAGGCCTACTCCACTTCAGCTTTGAGGATCAATCGGAGCTCATCTGAAATCATCAGAAAGTGAATCCAGAGGGCCTTTAGGAGCAATCCAGAGGGCCTTTAGGAGCAATCCGAAGTATACTTTTGGAGGGCAAGCTGAAGAATCGCCGAAGCTTTCGCTACCAAGGAGGAGACAATCGTTGAGAGGCCGGAGGCAACTTGAGGACGTATGAGCCCCGTAGCCGGCTAGTCTCCAAGCAAGGCGAAGGGATGAATCCCTAGGTGTAGTTGTTCTTATTTTTCTTTATTTGATTCAGTTGTAGTTTGGTATTATTTTCATTAAACATTGTTATGTTTTATTCTTTAATTTAATTAGTAGATTTCTTATTAGTCCGGTGATTGCATGCTTCTTTTCCATATAAGTCTAGTCATACTCTTCTTATGTGTATTTGTTTGGGTGTGATTGAGTCCGATAGATCTCTTTTATAGATTTGTCCATTGCTGCGGTATTGTCATTTAGATATAACGTCGTCTTTTGATAATTTATAAGTTAGGTCATGTCTGCTTGAAAGTAAAGAATAATTCATATCAATTACATTAGGGTTTATACATGCGCTTTAATTGAATATTTGCTGATTGCCTGTTTGGGATGTGAAACTTGCAATCGAGATAAAAACAACTGAATCAAGTTAGGATTAGGGCAACGAACCTAGGGAGGATTTTTGGAACCTTGTTGTTTCTTTATTATACTATCCATCAATTATTTACAGAATTTCCATTCAATCAACAAATCAGATTTTGTCACTTTAACTTTTATCGTTTGTGTTGAGATTTATGCCTTCTTTTGTAATTAACTTGTTTCCTTGTGGAATCGACACCCCAAAACTGTACTACAACTGTCGCGTTATGTTTTGGGCATAATCAAATTTTGGCGCCGTTGCCGAGGAAACGCGCTTAAGTACAAGGAAGATTGTCAACTTTTGACATGACGGTAGAAGAACTGTAAATAGTTTTTATTTTCAGCAGTTTGTAAAGGCGGTAATTTCGTTCCTTCTTTTAGCTTGCTGTATTAATTTAATTTAATTTAATTTTATTCTTTCTTTTTATAGTAATTTTTTTCATTATTTTGTTACCTTGAATGCAAAGACATAGAGATGCTTGTAGGCCTGTGCTAGAGTTAGAATTTAATTCATTTCTAAATCCTTTATTTGACAGTCCATCTAGTCCCAAAGAAATAAGTGAACATGAATATCAACCCCCTAGGACCCTTCAGGATTACCTCAACCCTACACGCACAGCCACACCATCATGCATCATATTTCTAGCTAATACTCGCCCATTAGAGTTTAAAACAGGGATGATATATTTACTCCCTACATTTCATGGCTTGGATAATGAAAATCCATATGTGCACATTAGAGAGTTTAAGGAAGTAGCGACTTTTCATAGTCAAGACGAAACCAATGACATTGTGAGGCTTAAGTTCTTTCCTTTTGCTTTGAAGGATAGAGCTAAGAGTTGGCTATACTCACTTAGACCATGATCTATTCGGTCGTGGACTAAGATAACTCGGATTTTTTTAATAAATATTTCCCAACATAAGACCAATGCTTTAAAAAGGCAAATCTCCACCTTTGCACAAAAGGACAGCGAGACTTTGTATCAGTCTTGGGAGAGATTTAAAGAGTTATTGAGTATGTGCCCTCACCATGGGTATGAGAGTTGGCGCTTAGTGAGCTATTTTTATGAAGGACTTACATATAGAGAGCGCCAATTTGTAGAGATGATGTGTAATGGTGAGTTTTTAGAGAAAGATCCTGATGATGCCATAGAATACCTCAATGAGCTTGCTGAAAAAGGTCACACTTAGACTGGACCTAGTGCTACTGAAAGCAAAAATAGGTCACGACCTATAGGTCACCCAAATGGTGGTGGAATTTACCATCTTAGGGAAGAGGATAACCTTAGAGCCAAGGTCGAGATGCTCACTAGGGAGCTCGATGAGTTAAAGACTAAAAGCTTAAAGCCAACACACGTAGCTAATAATGCAAAATCTTTTGAACCATGTTTTGTGTGTGGTGGGGTAGATCATCTCACCCAAGAGTGTCCCACATTTGTTGAGATGAGAGGGATGTATAAGGAACAATGTAATGCCTTAGGCATGTACAAGAAGCCTTTGACACCCTTCTCTGATACTTATAATTCGGGATGGCGAAATCACTCCAATTTCAGCTGGAAGTCTAAAAACCAGCAGCTTGCATAAACCCTTGCACCATATCATGCACCTGTGTGTTTTAGGAGTTCTTTAGAAGACACTTTACATGCTTTTATTGAGGCACAAGGTAAGACTAATAAAAGACTTGAATAGTTAATTGTGCAGGTTGTTGAAGAACATAAAGAGATAAAGAGCCAAGTGTCTAAGTTGATGAGCTACTTGAGTGTGACTGAGCGAGGTAAGTTCCTTTCTCAAGCTCAGTCCACACCCCATGGTCAGCACCTAGCACAAAAGAATTTGAAGGAGGTGAATGCCATTGAGACACTGAGGGTTAAGTCATTATGCATCCCAACAACGGAAAAATCAGAGGATGTGGATGAAAGCCATCAAGCACAAGCATACATGATTGACTCATTCATGGAAAAGGTCCAGCACCTTAATCCATTTGAGTCCACCCTCATCCATGGCTTCACCAAAGCATACATCGAGCCAGAATTTGTGGATGTTACTGATGACATCCTTGAGGCCCCCCAAAAGCATAGAAGCACCAAATTTGGCAATGAAGCAGTGGCAGATGCATTCAACCTATGTTTTTCAAGGAGGAAATAAGAGCGTCTGGCTGAAGACGTAAAACTTAGCGCTCATGGGAGGTAGCCCACAACGTATTCTTTTATTTTTATTGTTTTTCATATTTCTTTTTTTCTTTTGTTTATTATTATTATCTTGCTGTTTTCCAGTTTTAATTTCGCATTTCCATTTTAGGGACAAAAATACGAAGCAGTTCAAATAGTGGAGCACAATTTTCAGCTTCTGTGCACCTTTGGCTACAAGGGGAGTTTCCTTTACTCTTTCTTTTACATTGAGGTCAATGCAATTTTTAAGTTGGGGGTGGAGGAAACGCATCTCTTTGTTTCCATTTTCTTTATTTCCATACATTTTTCTTTTTCCATTGAACTGCTTGGTGTCATTTTCCCTCTCTTTTTGTTTTAAGCATGCTTTGTGGTTGCCTTGGAGTTAATTCGCATGTCAATGATATAAACTTAATTGAGATAGCAGATAGTATTTAGAAGGAGTTAAATTTAGTTTTGGTTTGAAATTAATTTAAATATCAATCTTCATTTGGTTTGAGACTCTAGTTTATGGTAAGATTGTATGATTAGTCTATAACATCTAGAGAAATTTTATGTGTGATTATTTTGTGAATATTTTTGCGGTCTCGACAAGCTCTAGAACTTACTTGATAATCACTTGAGGCGAATTCCTAGAATGCACACTACTTAGGATATAATATAGGTCATTTTTGAACCATTTGAGCCTTTCAAGCTTACCATTGCTATATTTATCACTAGTCACCTATTTGAGCCTTTTTCTTGAAAAGAAAAATTGAGCCTTGTTTCTTTCAATAAACCATTTACTTACTTTTATGAGCCTAAAAATATTTTTATCCTTACCTTTCTTTTAAAAGAACTTAGTTATACACATGTTGTGAAAAGCACTTAAAAGGAGTAAGGGTGAAAATATGAAAAAATATCACTACCGCAACCCAAGTACATTAAAGGAGATAAGTTGGGGGTTGTGGAAAAGAAAAGAAAAAAAAATGAAAAAGAAGGTGAATGGTTATGTGCCAAAAAAAAATGAATTATAGCAAATAAAGAAGAAAGAAAGAAAAGAAAAAAATTGGTGATTTGTTAAAAGAAATGCTCGAAAAATGGTTGAAAGAGTTGGGTGTTGAAATAAGATTATCCAGTGCTTAAAGAGTTATGTTCAAAACTAAGAGATTAAGTTCTTCTACTTGTTGAATCCTTCCCGTTCTTTCTTAACCTTTACCTTAGCCTAACGTTACAAGCTTATTAAAAACCTTTTGATCCAATGTAGTGTGATTTTTTTACAATAGTGGAGAATGATTTGAAAAGTGAGCCTATGGAGCTTGTTTTTGTGATTGATGTCACGCAATTTATTATGTTTTTAGAGGCCAAGACTTGTATTCATGAATGTTATGCATAAAATCATCCGGGTGTTCGGATTAATGGTTTGTGGTAAGATGGATGTTAAGAGTCAATAATGATTTTAAGATTGATGTTTGGATTACTTTTGGACTTAGGTGAAATTTAGTGATTCTATGTGCCATATATTATATGCAATTTTTGAGACAAAAAGTGAATTACTCTTGATTCAACGCTAGCATTGCTTTACTTTGTTTTTAACTCCTACCATAGAATTCATCTCTTATTTTCGCTTCAATTGCTAGGGACTAGTAATAAGCTAGTTGGGGGTTGTGATGAGAGTCATAAAATGCATCTAAACAGTACTTAATTGTTAGCATTTTAGGGTTGATCGAGGTTGGAATTACACTTTTATACCTTAATAACTCTAAAGTGTTATTCTTGAATCGTTGACTTATTTCAATGCATTTTTAGGTACTTTGAGCTTAAAAAAGAGATAGAAAAGCTATCATCGTTTTAAACACGAAGCTTTAATGAATACTCGAGTGAGAAAATGGTCGCAGAAGAGCCAAGATGAAGAGAAACCAAGAAAGGAGATTTACTAAATTGCCAGAATTGCCCGTACAGATCAATCATCTTTGAAAATTAAACTGTATTGATGCAAGAAGAACCAGAAGATGAGCCATATATGCTTAGAAAGATCTGGAAGTCTATTTTCTGGAGAATTTTATGGCTTGTAAAAATGATTTTTCTAGAAAAAGTTATGGCTGTGCAGGATTTCAGCGTGATTTTGGGCTTAAATCCTACATCCCACATCAGTTGGAAAACACATTTCTATATCCCACATCCCACATCGGATTAGAAACACATTGTACTTGTGGTATTTCCCTATAAAAGGCCTACTCCACTTCAGCTTTGAGGATCAATCAGAGCTCATCTGAAATCATCAGAGAGTGAATCCAGAGGGCCTTTAGGAGCAATCCAGAGGGCCTTTAGAAGGAATCCAAAGTATACTTTTGGAGGGAAAGCTGAGGAATCGCCAAAGCTTTCATTACCAAGGGGGAGACGATCTTTGAGAGGCCTGAGGCAACTCGAGGACTCATGAGCCCCGTGGCTGGCTAGTCTCCAAGCAAGGCGAAGGGATGAATCCCTAGGTGTAGTTGTTCTTATTTTCCTTTATTTAATTTAGTTTTAGTTTGGTATTATTTTCATTAAACATTGTTATGTTTTATTCTTTAATTTAATTAGTACATTTCTTATTAGTCTGGTGATTGCATGCTTCTTTTCCGTATAAGTCTAGTCATGCTCTTCTTATGTGTATTTGTTTGGGTGTGATTGAGTCCGGTAGATCTCTTTTATAGATTTTTCCATTACTACGGTATTTTCATTTAGATATATCGTCGTCTTTTGATAATTTATAAGTTAGGTCATGTGTGCTTGAAAGTAAAGAATAATTCGTATCAATTACATTAGGGTTTATAAATGCACTTTAAATGAATATTTGCCGATTGCCTATTTGGGATGTGAAACTTGCAATCGAGATAAAAACAACTGAATCAAGTTAGGATTAGGGCAACGAACCTAAGGAGGATTTTGGGAACCTTCTTGTTTCTTTATTATACTATCCATCAATTATTTACATAATTTTCATACAATCAACAAATCAGATTTTGTCACTTTAACTTTTATCGTTTGTGTTGAGATTTATACCTTCTTTTGTAATTAACTTTTTTCCCTATGGAATCATCACCCCAAATCTGTACTATAACTAACGCGTTATGTTTTGGGCGTAATCATGGCCTTCGTAAGATAACGAGCGATCTTTTTTCCTTATGCCTCGAACTCACCATTAATCTAGTTTACCACTAGCTGAGAGTCGCTATATGCATTCAGAACCTTTACGGAAAGCACCTCGGCTAGTTTCATTCCTGTAAGCAAAGCCTCATACTCGGCTTCGTTGTTGGATACCTTAAATTCAAACCTCAAGGCATATTCAATAGTGAAATTGTCCGGACCACTTATGATGAACCCGGCGCCACTTCCAGTGTCGGTAGAAGATCCGTTAGCATGAAAGGTCCATTGTGGGAACAGGTTTGTTTCGCCAGTTGCCTGAGATGGTTCTTCTAGTCTTGGTAAAGTGGTTTCCATGATAAAATTGGCTAAGGCCTGGGCTTTAATAGCTACCCGAGGCCGATAGCGAATATCGAACTCACCCAGCTTTATTGACTATTTCACCATTCTGTCGGAAACATCGGGCTTATGGAGTACTTGCCGAAGGGGCTGGTTGGTGAAAGAGTGATTGTGTGGGCTTTAAAATATGGTCGGAGCTTCCAAGCCGAGATCAAGAGTGCATACGTCATTTTTTCCACAGGAAGGTACCTTGTTTCAACATCGTGGAGTACCTTGCTTACATAATACACAGGCTTCTGCTCGCTTTTATTCTCCCGAACTAAGACAGAGGCTACCACTCTGGGTCCAGTAGATAGGTACAAGAAGAGTTCTTTGCCAGCTACAGGCTTGGTGAGTAAGGGGGGTGTACCCAAATATCTCTTCAGTTCCATGAATGCTTCTTGACAATCTTCGGACCAAACAAAATTTTTGGCCTTCCGAATGGCTTTAAAGAAGGGGAGACACTTCTCGACAGATTTTGACATGAACCGACTTAACGTGGCTATCCTTCCCATGAGTCATTGGACTTCCCTTACCATCCGTGGTGGGCTCATGCTAAGAACGATATCTATCTTCTCAGGATTTGCTTCTATGCCTCTGTGGGTTACTATGAACCCAAGGAATTTTCCCCCAGTAACTCCAAAAACACATTTAGTGGGGTTTAACTTCATTCAATGATGGCGGAGGATGTCAAAGGCTTCTTTTAAATCAACCTCGTGGTCGTTGGCTTTGATACTTTTAACCAACATGTCATCAACATAAACTTCCATATTCCGGTCTATTTGTCCCTGGAAAATTTTATTTACTAACCTCTGGTAAGTGGCCCCGGTGTTCTTCAAGCCGAATGGCATGGCCCTATAGTAGTAGAGTCCTTGTTCTATAATAAACAATGTTTTTTCTTGGTCCGATCGGTGCATGAGGATCTGGTTATACCCTGAATAGGTGTCTATGAATGTCAGTAATTCATGTCCTGATGTTGTGTCAACAAGTTGATCAATCCTAGGTAGTGGAAAGCTATCTTTCGGATAGGCTTTATTTAGGTTGGAGAAATCAATGCAGATCCGTCACTTGTCATTCGTCTTTTTCACCATTACTACATTAGACACCCAATCCGGATAACTCACCTCCCGGATGAACTTGACCGAGAGTAATTTGTCAACTTCGGCTCGGATGGTTGCCTGTCGTTCAAAGGCAAATGACCTTTCTTTTGGATGACCAGCTTGTGGTTTGGATGCACACTTAGCCAGTGCACTATGACCTCTGGGCTGATTCCGGGCATATATGTGGCTGTCCAAGCGAATAGATCCTGGTTTGCCTAAAAGAGGGCGAGTAAAGACTTCTTGAGGGCTTTCGGTAGGTTTAAACTAATTTGGATGGTTCGGGTGCTATCTTCACCGAGGGGGACAATGGTTAATTCTTCTATTGGTTGGCCTCTTGGGTTGCTTCGTTCGTCTCTAAGATCGTCTAGCTCAAGTGGGAGGGTTTTCGCCTTCTTGCTTTTTTTTACTGAACTGAGATAGCATGACCTGGAGGTTTGTTGATCTCCTTTGATTTCGCCCACTCCTTCCTCGGTGGGGAATTTAACTTTTAGGTGATGGGTGGAGACAACCGCTTGGAGTTTATTCAGTGTTGGTCGTCCAAGTATCGTATTGTAGGATGAGGACTGCCAGACGATCAGAAAAGTGGTCTGCATAGTCATCGCCTGAGGGGTCATCCCTGCAGTTATTGGGAGGGTGATGCTAACTTCGGCGAAGACTGGTCCTCCTGAGAAGCCATAGAGTGGGGTGGAGATCGTCTCTAATTGAGAATCGCCCAGTTATATTTGCTGAAAAGCATCATAGAACAGAATGTTAGCTGAGCTCCCGTTATCGACCAGGACTCGCCTTATTTCATGGTTAGCCACGAGGAGAGAAATTACGACAGCATCGTCGTGTTGAGTCTGAACTCATTGTAAGTCTTCATCCAAAAAGGAAATTGTTCCGCCCGTCTTATACCGTTTATTGGGTCCCGAGACAGAAGCTACTGACCTGGCATAAGACTTCCTATGGTTATAAGACCAGCCCCCAGCTGCAGGCCCCCGACAAATTGTCTTGGTGATTTTTGCCGTGGGGACCTCTGGTTTCTTCTAATTGGGCTCCCCTTGGTTCGGTCTCGGGCTCTTTCGGATAGGTCACACAGGTCTATTTCGCTCGAGTGGGCGTTCAGGGCTTCTTCGAGACCGCTCTGTAAATTTTTTCATTCGTGGTCCGATAAACTCCTTTAGATATCCTCTGTTAATGAGGGTCTCGATCTGGTTCTTTAGTGCTTTGCATTCTTCTGTGTCGTTGCCGTAGTTTTAATGGAACCTACACTAAGTGCTTCGATCCGGATTGAGGTTAGGTGGCCTCGAGGGCCATTACAGGAGACCCCTATCATGGATTTGTATTAGAACGTTGGTCTTAGATGCATTCAACGGAGTGTAGTTGTCGGATGGCCCAGAGGTCCTGGGTCCAGTTTCGAAGGTCCTGGGGGTTCGAGGTCCACTTTCGAAAGGCCTGGGGGCTCTGGGTCTTTCGTCACGAAATGGCCATTTAGTAGGCTCATGGCATGGGCTAGTGGAGCCTCTCTTCCTTCTCTCCGTGTCTCCTTCTCGCTCTCTGTGGAACGCCTGGTTGTCTTCCGCCAGCATGTATTTTTCGGCGCGAGCCAAAACTTCACTCATGTTAACGGGTGGGCATCTGGTAAGTTTTGAACTAAAGACTCCAGATCTTAGCCCGTTTTTGAATGCAAGCAGCTAAACACTGGGATCTTCCAAGCGGTGGAGTTGAACCTCGAAATGTAGACCCGGAGTTTTTCGTCTTTTAGTTGGACAATGTTGAATAGAGACTCTGAGGTCCTTTTCAGTCCTTGGCTACTGATAAAATGAGAGGCGAAGGCGTAACTCAACTCCTTAAACGTGTGGATACCTCCAGGTTTCAAACGGGCATACCACGTTCCAGCTGCCTTTTCAAGGGTTAGGGGAAATACTCGACACATCACAGGGTCTGAATGTCTGTGGAGGGTCATTGTGGTTCGGTAATGTTAGAGATGATCCAGAGGGTCAGTAGATCAGTCGTAAGGTTTAATTTGTGGCATGCGAAAGTTTGGTGGGAGGGGAGCCTCGAGGACCTCTTGAGCGAAAGGTGGGTCCTGTACATCGAGTTCGTCTATAATATTGTGGCCACGGCCTCTGAACGCCTTATTGATTCGTTCCTCTATGTCCTCGATCTGTTTGCCAAGACCTTCATTATTTTTAGATGAGGGATTTCCCCCAGACCTGGCCACGCGAGGTGGAGGTGATTTGGTCACCGAACAGCCGTCGACTGGCGGTCGGTGGCCGACCGAACCATTGTGACTTGGTTCCAACCGCAAAGGTGGTGGTGATGTACGTTGAGCTCGTCCACGGACTTCAGTGGCTAGGTCGGCCATTAGCTGCGAGAGTTCCACGAATTGTGCCTGGAGAGTAGCCACGTTGGGATGGGCCTCGGATTCGGTCGAGGAACTTGCTCCAGACCTCATTACTCCTTCACCAAGGTCCCTGGCAAGGGTTTTGGGTGGCATGACAACAAATGAGTTCTTTAAATTTATTCGCTGTTACTGCCAGCGAGAGACGATGGTTTCCCACAGACGGCGCCAATCTGTTGATGCCAAAAATGTGCGTTGCTGAACTGAATGTCGAACCTCATATGTACCTGCACAGGAAAAGATAGAGGGGCTATGGGGTCGCCAGAAGGGGTGCCTCTTGGGATGCTCTGATGCTTAAGTTAGGGCAAACTCAGGTGTACACAGGGGACAGGTGTTCCCTTGTGTTTTTTAAGCTGAGAAGAATTGGATCCTTTGGAATGCATACCTGGCCCTTTTTATAGGGTTTTGGAGGCGGTATTTGGCCTAGGGCGGCAATGATATGATGCCCCAATTGGGTTGGGTAATGATGCCTAAGAGGTCCAGCTAGGTGACTGGGGACCGTCCGCTAGGGCTTTGCTTTGTTGGTTAATCAGGAGCCATCCAAGTCTAAGGGCGGTTGGTGACCTGACGTCCCAACTTGGTTGGGTAATGATGCTTAGGAGGCTGGGGGCCGTCTGCTAGGGCTTTGCCTTGCTGGCTCAATCAGGAGCCGTTTACGTGTCTGAGGCAGTCTACCGACCTGACGGCCCAACTTGGTTGGGCAATGATGGTCTAGAAGACGGTGGTGACATGGAGGCCCAGCTGGGGGCGACGGAGCCCTGAAGGGCGGTTTATGACTCGGGGGCTGAGCTGTCCGATTCTGGATCATCCACGTGTCCTCTCGTGACCTGTTACCAGGAGGAGCCACGTGTCATCTTCTTATTGGAGGAGTATTTTTTAGCAGTATCAGCAATCATTCATCACTAAATTGTAAAATGATTCATATAGTAGCTAATCTTTGTAGCTAGTTCTTACTCTTTGCAGCTTGGACTATGATTTTGGGTCATGTTAAGATGCTAATTAGCAGCCACTAATCAATAGCATTAATTTAAAATTATGCATATGGGTACTTAACTTTAGTGATAGTTCTTACACAATTGCAGCTTGGATTTTGGTTTTATGGCATGTTAAGATACTAATTAGCAGCAACTAATCAATAACATTGTAAAATTATGCATATGGGTTGTGGTTACCTAATTTTTGTGCTAGTTCTTACACAATTGCAGCTTGGATTGTGGCTTTCTGGCATGTTAAATATATTAATTGGCAACCATTATTCAATAACAATGTAAAATGATGCATAAATAGCTAATTTTTGTTGCTAGTTCTTACTCATTTGCAGCTTTGATTGTGATTTTGTGGCATGTAACATATGATTCTTTAGAAAAAAATTTGTGGGTAATCTATTAAATAAAGAATGTGATTTAGTGAATAGAAAAGATTGATTACCGCGGTAAGATTGACAAAATAAACGCCAATGCCAGAGTGTTTTAGGGGGCTATAATCGGATCCATCAAGGGCAGTGCTCCATCCATGGTTGTTCTTGAAGTCAGGGGTCCTCTTGTAAAGGTTATAGGAGTCGGGGTAATTGTCACCCTTATTCTTTTTTTCCTGTCCAAAAACTGAACCAAAGAGTTTTCTCCATGGCCATGTTGATTGTTCTTGATCATATTCTTAATGATCAGTTCCTTGTTGAGATTCCACCATTCTCTTGAGGTGTTGCAACCTATCTTGCTCTCTCAATTGCAAGAATTTGTTCCAAATGCTCGGGGCATGTTCGTTTACGAATACGATTGGACCCCCTGTTTGCTTGTCAGGATTCCCTTTATTTGGCAATATGACTACATCATGTTGTGCACTAATCATGTGGCTAACCTTCTTCTCGCTGACAACGAAGCTGCGAGGTCAGGTCCGTTCAAAGCATGGAGAACTCAAAAGGGCCTGTTCTTGATGTAATTTAACAGAAGGCAAAGTATCTGGGTATCCAGAACACATCGCCTTGTTTTACTTTGGTGTTTATCGCAGAAGTTCCGTTTGGATGCACAATCTAAATCCTGCCTGAGCCTCTCAACACAATGCCATATTTTGTTGCTGTTCGATTTATATGTGGTGCCATCATTGATCCCTGGATTTTAACAATTTGAAGCAAAATTAAGATAAGTACTAGTTAGCAATCATTCATCACTAAATTGTTAAATGATTTATACAGTAGCTAATCTTTGTAACTAGTTCTTACTCATTTGCAGCTTGGACTGTGATTTTGGGTCATGTTAAGATGCTAATTAACGGCCACTAATCAATAGCATAAATGTAAAATTATGCATATGGGTACCTATTTTTTGTGCTAGTTCTTACACAATTGCAGCTTGGATTTTGGTTTTATGGCATGTTAAGATACTAATTAGAAGCAACAAATTAATAACATTGTAAAATTATGTATATGGGTTGTGGTTACCTAATTTTTGTGCTAGTTCTTACACAATTGCAGCTTGGATTGTGGTTTTTTGGCATGTTAAATATATTAATTGGCAACCATTATTCAATAACATTGTAAAACAATGCATACAATAGCTAATTTTTGTTGCTAGTTCTTACTCATTTGCAGCTTTGATTGTGATTTTGTGGCATGTAACATATGATTCTTTAGCAAAAAATTTGTGGGTAATCTATTGAATAAAGAATGTGATTTAGTGAATAGAAAAGATTAATTACCGCAGTAAGATTGACAAAATAAATGCCAATGCCAGATTATTTCAGGGGGCTATAATCGAATCCATTATGGGCAGTGCTCCATCCATAGTTGTTCTTGAAGTCAGGTGTCCTCTTGTAAAGGTTATAAGAGTCAGGGTAATTGTCACCCTTATTCTTTTTTTCCTGTCCAAAAACTAAACCCAAGAGTTTTCTCCATGGCCATGTTGATTGCTCTTGATCATCTTCTTGATGATAAGTTCCTTGTTGAGATTCCACCATTCTCTTGAGGTGTTGCAGCCTATCTTACTCTCTCAATTGCAAGAATTTGGTCCAAATGCCCGGGCATGTTCGTTTACGTATACAATTGGACCCGTGTTTGCCTTGCCAAAATTCCCTTTATTTCAGTCAGGGAGATCTGTGATGAAACAATGAATTATCACTATAAAGCTACACAAGGAAGATTAAAACATCTACCAATAATATATAGGCACAACTTGTATAGGTACTGTTGGTAGAGTTTCTAAAACTGTTTCTTTTTAAGCTTAACACCCTTGAAAACACTTTTTGAAAATAGTCAGAAGCTTAAAAAACGTTTTTGAAAAGGCTGATTTATTTTTTGCCAAAGTCACATTCAATTTACATAAAAACCATATTCAATAGTTTTTAGCTTTACAAAAAGCATTTTAAAAGCCGAAAGCTAAAACTACAACTAGGCCCTGCGAGTTCTTAGGTTGTATATAATCCAAAGAGATAGTGTAATTGCTTGTAATGAAGTGCTTTTGCTCACACTGAATGCAGTTGTAAGAATTTGATGGTCAAAACTAGCAAGATTTGATATTGGGTAAGTTCCTCCACCAATACAGAAAAACTGCAAATACAGAAATTAAAAATATATATTAGTAAATAAGAGAAAGACGAGTCCTGTGATCAAAACCGGTACAACTCAAGTGTTCGTCTGGTACACCGGATTAAAAAGAAAAAATTAATTAATATACATGGAAAATATCTGATCCCAAGCTCTCGGAAATGACAATGCTGCAGATGATTTGAAGCCTCTGCCCAACCCGTATTCTCCAAGTATAATGTTGAACCATACACACAGGATCCCACCTCAGAAAGGGAACCACTTGTGTGCTATGGATGCAAGAATCCTGGTCACATCAAGGCCGATTGCACAGCTACAAGTAAACCATACAAGAGCTTTAAGAAGAAAGCTATGATAGCAACTACTTGGAGTGATGATGAAGAAGATGAATCCTCGGATAAAGAAGTCGGATACGAGGAAATTGCCAACCTATGCCTTATGGCAATTGATGATGAAAATGAGGTATTAACTTCTCCCTATTCTAAAAATAACATTGTGAGTAGTAGTGAAGAATTGTTAGAAGTCATAAATGAAATGCATGATGAATTGAAGAAATTCGATTCTAGGAACTCTACTCTTAAGAAAGAGGTGTCATCCCTTTCTAAAGAGATGATAAGTCTAAGAGAAGAGAAAGAAAAATTATCTTCATTGCTGTATGATGCTTCTCAAAATTTCCTCAAAGATGAAAATCAGAATTTAAAGAAGAAGATATTAGAATTGAATGGTACTATATCTAGACTCATGCTTGGAAAAGAAAAGTTTGATGAAGTGCTTTCTTGCCAAAGATTAAATGGAGCAAAATCTGGTTTAGGATACTCTCTATTAGGCAAGCAAAAATCAAAAGAGGGCTTATTCATGAAAGCTTCATGTGTGAATGAAGCCTTTACTTCAAAGGTTAAAATCACACCCACATTGAATGATAGCTTGTCTAGAAATACTAATTCTAATGCTAATATAAGATTGAAGAATCCTAGAAATACTCATGCTTATGTATATACTCATTCAAAAAATGCCTATGCACATGCTAGGAATAATCATCATGTGCATCCTAGGAACAATTTGTATACTCAAGAATTGCACACTGCACAAGCATATCCTAGGAATTACAATCATGGTTATTCTAGAAATAATATGCATACTCATGATAATGCAAGCATGTATCCTAAAAATCAGCATCATACATTTTCTGGAAATGACATGTATATTCATATTCCTCACAATAGAAACATGTATCATAGGAACTCATATCCTAAGCATTATAGGCATGCACAACTAATAAATCCTAGAAGTTTCAATAACTATTATCCTAGGATTGTGCATCATCAACATGTCTATAGAACACCATATATTGTTAAAAAAGTATGGGTCCCAAAAGGAACTGTATTTTCAAGGACTAACCCCAAAGGACCCAAGAAATTTTGGGTACCTAAAAATGCCATTGTGTATCCTTGTGTGATGTAGATAGTCTCCACACCAAATAAAAAGGTAATTTTTGGTACCTTGATAGTGGATGCTCAAAACACATGACCGGTGATAAAAATATATTCAAGGAGCTAACTCTAAGAGATGGTGGACTTGTCACCATTGGAGACAACACAAAAATAAAGATCATCGGGCATGAAAAAGTTGGTAATGATTTCTCAACCATAGATAATGTATTGATAGTACAAGGCCTTAAGCCAAATTTATTAAGTATTAGTCAACTTTGTGACAAAAGCAACAAAGTCACATTTGAGACCTCTCATTGTCTAGTTATAGATATCAAGAGTAACAAGATCAAATTTGTTGGCCATAGACATGAAAATGTCTATATAGTTGATTTGAAATCCTTACATTCCGAAAATGAAAAATGTTTTCTTTCCATTAGTGAAAATCCATGGCTATGGCATAGAAGGCTTGGTCATGTGAACATGAACTTGCTGAAAATCATTCCAAGGAAAGATTTAGTCATTGGACTTCCCAAAATCAATTTTGAAAAAGACAAAGTATGTGATGCTTGTCAAATGGAAAAACAAACTAGGATTTCTTTTAAATCAAATAATGTAGTCTCAACTACTAGACCTTTGGAACTTTTGAATATGGACTTATTTGGTCCAATAAGTACCATTAGTCTAAGTGGCCATCAGTATACTCTTGTTATTGTTGATGACTATTCAAGATATACCTTTGTTATTTTTATTGCTTACAAGGATGAAGCTTTCAAAGGATTTGAAAACTTTTGTAAAAAAGTTCAAAATGAAAAAAGGATTTGTATCTCAAGCATTAGAAGTGATCATGGAAAAGAATTTGAAAACCAAAGCCTTTCAAAATTTTGTGATGAAAATGGAATTGATCACAACTTTTCAACTTCTAGAACTCCTAAACAAAATGGAGTTGTTGAGAGGAAAAACAGAGTTCTAGAAGAATTTGCAAGAACAATACTTTGTGAAAATAGTTTACCAAAATACTTTTGGGCTAAAGCAGTAAACGCTTCTTGCTATATCTTGAATAGAATCTTAATTAGGCCTATGCTTGATAAAACTCCGTATGAATTATAAAAAACTAGAAAGTCTAATATCTCATATTTTCGTACTTTTGGTTGTAAATGTTTCATCCTAAATAACAATAAAATTAACTTGGGTAAATTTGACTCTAAGACCGATGAAGGAATATTTTTTAGGATATTCAACTTCTAGTAAAGCTTATAGAGTCTTCAACGAGAGAACTCTAGTGGTAGAAGAATCCGTAATGTAACTCTTGATGAGTCTAACCCAATTAGTAGTAGTGTAGTTTCTTTCAATGATGATGTAGATTTTATTCCAAGAACGGAAACACCTACTCCTATTGTTGACCCAAAGGAGAGTCCACCTCAAACAAATGAAGTAATGGAAACTCTCAAATTGGACCAACCATCTATAAGCCAACGAGAGGATAGTTTTCCCAAAGATTTGAGGTATGTAAATTATCACATGATTGATCAAGTGATTGGTGATCCTTCACAAGGGGTAAGAACTCGTCAATTAGAAATATTTGCAATTATATAGCTTATTTGTCTCAAATTGAACCTAAGACATTTATTGAAGCCGAAAAAGATAATGATTGGATAATTTCCATGCAAGAAGAAATAAATCAATTTGAAAGAAACAATGTATGGAATTTAGTTCCTAGACCTAAGAATCATACATTAATTGGAACTAAATGGGTATTTAGAAATAAGATGGATGAAAATGGGATAGTAACTAGGAACAATGCTAGACTAGTTGCTAAGGGATACAATCAAAAAGAAAGAATAGACTTTGAAACCTATGCTCCTATAGCTAGATTAGAAGCTATTCGAATGTTGTTGGCCTTTGCATGCTTTAATAAGTTTAAGTTATTTCAAATGGATGTAAAGAGTGCCTTCTTAAATGGATTTATAGAAGAAAAGGTTTATGTTGAACAACCTCTTGGATTTGAAAATCCTAGTCTTCCAAATCATGTCTACAAGCTTTCTAAGGCTATAGATGGGTTGAAGCAAGCTCCAAAGGCATGGTATGTGTTGACCTTCGCCCGTATTTTAATGATGGTAAAACACAATTGTTATTTAACTAACATGTTTAAACTAAGTTGTATTAAGGATCAAACTCATTCAACCAAGGAACAAAGTGCAAAAACTTGAACCAAATCAAGTATCAAGTGAAGACTGAAGATCTAGTATAGATCTTAAGGTTTAGAACCAATGTAAGTCTCACTCATACATTGTATTAGCTTGTTCAATGGCTCGAACACAAAAGATTTTCTAAAACCATTATTTTTAAATATTTTTTTTAAAAACATAAGAAAAATTGGGTTAGAAGACAATCCAATCGACTGGGTACATATACCAGTCGACTGGTACTTTGTCCAGTTAGTTTCCAGTCGACTGGATAAATCAAACCAGTCGACTGGTAAAATGGACAGAAAGTCCCCAGTCGACTGGATGATATATACCAGTCGACTGGATACCCAGAAGGTTTGAAAACGAGTATTTTTCAAGTAAACCCAGTCGACTGGTATCTCGACCCAGTCGACTGGTAGTTCAAAAATATGACCGTTGGACTCCAAATCTGAACGTTTTAAAGTAAATATTTTTCAAATTAAAGTCCTAAACGGCCATATTAATTGATTGCTATATAAACCCATTCAGTTAAGCATTCAATAACAAGCTGCATATATTCAAAAAGAGTTGATCTCACATAATCAAATTTTTATACTCTTGAAACACAAAAAGCTTTGAAATAATTTTGTTGAGCCATTTCTTCAAGCTTTACTTTGAAAGAGAGACATTTCTATTGTAATAAGCTTTCATTTGTTGTCTCTCTACCTTTTACTTTACACCATCTTTGTAAAGGGATTACTTCCGAGAGGAAGGGGAAACTTCCGAAAGGAAGGGGATTGTTCGGTTTAAGCAATTCCTGTAATTTGCTTGTGTACGGTTTGTGCAACACCCGGCTAAGTTGTGCGACTAAGTTTTCTTGGTGGATTACTTCAAGGAGTTCCTTGAAGAGAGTGGACGTAGGGTCGGAACGAATCCGATATTGCCGAACCACTATAACTGTGTTTGCATCCTCTTTCCTTAAACTCTTTATTTACAGCTCATTACTTGTATTTATTATTTGTTGCTTATCAGTTTTTATAAACTTGTATTAATTCCGCAAAAAGTTTTTAAAAACCCAATTCATCCCCCTCTTGGGTTGAAACCTCGAGCTGCAATTGGTATCAGAGCCAGGTTCTCTTTATTAGGCTTAAAATGATAGAGTTGATCCAATGGCAGCAAATAACTACTCTGAGGGACACTCTTATACTAAACCACCATTGTTCAATGACTCAAATTATAACTATTGGAAAAATAGAATAAAAATCTTCGTCGAAGGACAAGATTACAATCTATGGAGAATTATAGAAGAAGGACCTAAAATTCCTTCAAAAGAAATAGTTATTGGAGAGACTCTTCATACAATGCCTAAACTCAAAACTGAGTTTACTGACGAGGATTGTAGAACGATGTCTCTCAATAGCAGAGCAACAAGCATGCTACATTGTGCATTAGATATTTCTGAATATAACAAAATATCTGCATGCGTCTCTACTAAAGAAATATGGGACAAATTACAAGTCACATATGAAGGAACAAGTGAAGTAAAAAAGTCTAAAATTTACATGCTAATTTCTGAGTATGAATCTTTTAAGATGTCTCCTTACGAAACCATTTTTGAAATGCACTCACGATTCACCACTATTATAAATGGTTTAAAATTGCTTGGCAAGAATATTGAGGAAGTTGAACTAACCAAAAAAATCTTAAGATCTCTGCCACCAGAATGGAAACCAAAGAGGACAGCCATTCATAAGGCCAAAAATCTTGACAAGCTTGATGTTGAGACGCTGCTTGGGTCATTATTGACATACGAGATGGAAGAAATGACTCCCATCATCAATGATGATGAGAAGAAGAAAAAGCAAATTGCTCTCAAAGCTTCTACGAGCAACAAAGAAAAGGAATTAGAACAAGAAGCAGAGAGCAGTGAAGAGGATGGTGAAATGGCTTTAATCACCAGACGATTCCATAGGTTCTTGAAGAAAAGCAAGAAACCTTACTCAAAGGATCCCACCTCAAAAAGGGAACCACTTATGTGCTATGGCTGCAAGAAGCCAGGACATATAAAAGCTGACTGTCCGGTTTCAAGCAAACCATACAAGGGCTTCAAGAAAAAAGCTATGGTAGCAACTACCTGGAGCGATAACGAAGAAGATGAGTCATCAGACAAAGAAATCGGATACGAGGAAATTGCCAACCTTTGTTTGATGGCAATCGATGATGAAAGTGAGGTAACATCTTCTCCCTCTTCAAAAAATAATATTGTTACTAGTAGTGAAGAACTGCTAGAAGTCATAAATGAAATGCATGAAGAATTAAAGAAATTTGATTCTAGAAATTCTGTTCTTAAGAAAGAAGTATCATCTCTTTCTAAAGAAATGATAATTCTTAGAGAAGAAAAAGAAAAATTATCATCCTTACTGTATAATTCATCTCAAGATTTTCTTAAAGTTAAAAATGAGAATTTGAAAAATAAAATTTCTGAATTAAACAGCACTATATCTAGACTTATGCTTGGTAAAGAAAAACTTGATGAAGTGCTTTCTTCCCAAAGATTAAGTGGAGGAAAATCTGGTGTAGGATATTCTCCATTGGGAAAACAAAAAACAAAAGAGAGCTTATTCATGAAAGCCTCTTATGTAGATAAAGCTTCTACTTCAAAAGTTCCTAGCATTGTTAAAAGCACTCCCTCGATAAATGCTAGGAAGTCTAGAAACTTAAATGATCATACTAAGTTGAAGCATCCTAAAAATACTCATGCTTATATGTATGCTTATTCTAGAAATGCTCATACACATCCTAGAAATAATTATCATGCTCATTCTAGGAACAATGTGTATAATCAAAGAATGCATTTTGCTCGTGCTCATCCTAGGAATTATCATCATAGGTATCCTAGAATGCATCATCATACTCTTTATAGAAATGACATGAATTTTCATACTCCTTACCATAGAAACATGTATCCTATGAACTATTATCCTAAGGATTATAGGAATTCACATGTAAGACATCCTAGAAATTTCTATGACTATCATGCTAGGACTGTGCATCATCAACTTGTTCATAGAGCACCTCATGTTAAGAAAGTATGGGTCCTAAAAGGAACCGTATTTTCCAGGACTAACCCCAAAGGACCCAAGAAATTTTGGGTACCTAAAAGTGCTATCATATATCCTTGTGTGATGTAGATTTGCCTTCACACCAAGGAGAAAGGTAACTGTTGGTACCTTGATAGTGGTTTCTCGAAGCATATGACCGGTGATAAAAGCGTATTCAAGGAGCTAACTCTAAGAGATGGTGGACTTGTGACCATTGGAGACAATACTAAAATAAAGATCATCGGGCATGGAAAAGTCGGTAATGATTTCTCAACCTTAGATAATGTATTGCTAGCACAAGGCCTTAAGCCAAATTTACTTAGCATTAGTCAATTATGTGACAAAGGATACAAAGTCACATTTGAGACCTCTCATTGTCTAGTTATAGACATCAAGAGCAACAAGATCAAATTCATTGGTCATAGACATGAAAATGTCTATATAGTTGATTTGAAATCCTTGCATTCTGATAATGAAAAATGTTTTCCTGATTTTAGTGAAAATAAATGGCTATGGCATAGAAGGCTTGGTCATGTAAACATGAATTTGCTAAAAATTGTTTCAAGAAAAGATTTAGTTATTGGACTTCCTAAAATCAATTTTGAAAAAGACAAAATTTGCAATGCTTGTCAAATGGAAAAACAAACTAGGATCTCTTTTAAAGCAAAAAATGTAGTCTCAACTACTAGACCTTTGGAACTTTTGCATATGGACTTATTTGGTCCAATTAGTACCATTAGTCTAGGTGGCCATCAATATGCTCTTGTTATTGTTGATGACTATTCAAGATATACCTTTGTTATTTTTATTGCTTATAAGGATGAAGCTTTCAAAGGATTTGAAAAGTTTTGCAAAAAGGTACAAAATGAAATAGGAATTTGTATTTCAAGCATAAGAAACGATCATGGCAAAGAATTTGAAAATCAAAGCTTTCCAAAATTTTGTGATGAAAATGGAATTAATCACAACTTTCCAGCTCCTAGAACTCCTCAACAAAATGGAGTTGTTGAGAGGAAAAATAGAGTTCTAGAAGAATTTTCAAGAACAATGCTTTTTGAAAATAATTTATCAAAATATTTTTGGGCTGAAGCCGTGAATACTTCTTGCTATATTTTAAATAGAATTTTGATAAGGTCTTTGCTTGATAAAACTCCATATGAACTATGGAAAGGGAGAAAGCGCAATATTTCCTATTTTCGTGCTTTTGGTAGTAAGTGCTTCATCTTAAATAACAATAAAACTAACTTGGGTAAATTTGATTCCAAGACCGATGAAGGGATATTTTTAGGATATTCAACTACTAGTAAGGCTTATAGAGTTTTCAATAAGAGAACTCTAGTAGTAGAAGAATCTGTGCATGTAACTATCGATGAATCTAACCCAATGAGTAGTGGAGAAGTTTCCTTTAAAGATGATGTAGATTTTATTCCAAGAATGGAAACTACTACTCCCATTGTTGACCCAAAAGTGAGTTCTCCTCAAACAAATGAAGGGATGGCAACTCCTAATTTGGACCAGCCATCCTCAAGTCAACAAGAGGAAAAGCTACCCAAGGATTGGAGGTATGTAAATCATCATCCAATTGCTCAAGTAATTGGTGATCCTTCACAAGGGGTAAGAACTCGCTCTTCAATTAGAAATATTTGCAATTTTGTAGCTTATTTGTCTCAAGTAGAACCTAAGACATTTATAGAAGTTGAAAAAGATAATGATTGGATAATTGCAATGCAGAAAGAGATAAATCAATTTGAGAGAAGCAATGTTTGGAAACTAGTTCCAAGACCTAAAGATCATTCAATTATTGGAACTAAATGGGTATATAGAAATAAAATGGATGAAAATGGTATAGTAACTAGAAATAAGGCTAGACTAGTTGCTAAGGGATATAACCAAGAGGAAGGAATAGATTTTGATGAAACCTATGCTCCCGTAGCTAGATTAGAAACTATTCGAATGTTATTAGCCTTTGCATACTTTAATAAATTCAAGCTATTTCAAATGGATGTGAAAAGTGTATTTTTAAATGGCTTTATAGAAGAAGAGGTTTATGTTGAACAACCTCTTGGATTTGAAAATCCTAGTCTTCCAAATCATGTCTATAAGTTTTCTAAAGCTCTATATGGGTTGAAGCAAGCTCCAAGAGCATGGTATGAAAGATTAAGTAAATTTTTGATTGACAATGATTTTGTAAGAGGTAGAATAGACACAACTCTCTTCACAAAAACTCACAAAAATGACACATTGATAGTCCAAATATATGTTGATGATATTATATTTGGTGCTACTAATGAATCTATGTGTCAAGAGTTTGCAAAGTGCATGCAATGTGAATTTGAAATGAGCATGATGGGAGAACTTACCTACTTCCTTGGACTGCAATCAAGCAATAAAAGGAGGTATCTTCATCAATCAACAAAAGTACATCAAAGATCTACTAAAGAGGTTCGGAATGGAAAGCTCAAAGCCAATTGGAACACCTATGAGCACAACTACTAAACTTGATCTTGATGAAGGAGGTAAAACTATAGATTCAAAATATTATAGAAGCATGATAGGTGCTTTACTTTATTTGACTGCAAGTAGACCTGATATAATGTTCAGTGTATGCATGTGTGCTAGATTTCAGTCTAATCCTAAGGAATCACATGTAGTTGCAGTAAAAAGAATCCTTAGATATCTACAAGGGACCCAGACCATAGGATTATGGTACTCTAGAGAATCATCTTTTGAGCTAGTAGGATATTCGGATGCTGATTTTGCTGGATGTAGGTTAGATAGAAAAAGCACAAGTGGAACATGCCAATTCTTAGGTTCTATGTTAACTTCTTGGTTCTCCAAGAAACAGAATTCAGTTGCACTATCAACCGCTGAGGCGGAATATATAGCAGCTGGCAGTTGTTGTGCCTAAGTATTATGGATGAAACAACAACTAGAAGACTATGGCATGAGTCTAAAAAATATTCCTATATTTTGTGATAATACTAGTGCCATCAACCTAACGAAAAATCCTATTCAGCACTCTAAAACCAAACATATAGAGATTAGACATCATTTCCTAAGAGACCATGCTCAAAAAGGTGATATAAGATTAGAATTCATTCCTTCAGAAGATCAAATAGCTGATATTCTTACAAAACCCTTAAGTGAAGCTAGTTTTTGTAAGATTAGAATGTTGATGGGATTGCTTGATTTTGATAAACTGAATGTTTGATTGCATCTCATTTCATCATTTGCATGTTTGACATTGAGTGAAAGAATATTAATCATTGTTTAATTATTTTCCTCACTCACAAATGTCATAGATAAACAAAATCGTGCAAAAAATTCAAGACTGAAAATTTTACTAAGGGTCCAGTCGACTGGTACATGTGACCCAGTCGGCTGGTAAGTCTCTGCCTGATCCTCCAGTCGATTGGTAATTCTCTGTCAAATATTCCAGACGACTGGTAAGTCTTCTCCAGTCGTCTGTAAGATCAAATCCTGTTTGGAGCCAATTTTTTTTTAAAAAAAAAACCCTTGTCCTCCAGTCAACTGGTAAAGATAGCCCAGTCGACTGGTAACTAATTGCCAGTTTACCCAGTCGACTGGTAAAGAAACTGTTCATCTTTTCAAAGGGACCCAGTCGACTGGTATATCGACCCCAGTCGACTGGTATCGCGATTCTATAAAAGGGACTGTTCATTTTCGCCATTTTTACGCCATTTTCAAAGAGCCCAAGCTTTATCTCTCTAGAAAAAATCATCCTTTTGATCCAAAAACCATCCAAATCCCTTCTAAACACACCGATCTACTCATTCCTAAAGAGATTTTTAACTTTCTACGGTTAAAATTTCTCATTTTTACCAAAATCACTTTTTTCCAAAAACTCCAGATTTCTCCAAAATGAGTGACAAAATCCGTATAATACTCACAACAAGTGGACCTAATGCGCCTAAAAAGCCAAGGTCTTCAAAACCTTCGGCTTCAGAGTCGAAAAGGAAGGGAGCAGCGGGCTCATCCAGCAAGGAGCCTAGAACAGAGTTGGAACAGACTCTGTTTTACAGCCCAGCGGCTCATTCGAGGTATAATTCTATAATCCGTCACAAGAAAATCATGACGGGTAGAGTCGTTGATTTCGACTCTATTCGCCATGGTAATTTCGATATTCTACCAGCCTTTGAGGCAATAAATCTGACCCCACTGGTCAGAATTCATGAAAAATATTACCCGCGACTGATTCACCAGTTCTATGCTAACTTTGTGAAACCCAGTCCTCTGGCACTGAGATTCAGAACCAGAGTTAGCGGTGTGGAGTTTGAGGTCAACACTGACCTCTTGATGAGCATTCTGAGAATCCTTATAAGGGGGGTTTAATGGAGTCTGGATGGATGGCCAGACAACTTTGAAGTTGAGGAGGCCTGTCGGATAGTTAGGGGCGACCCTAACTATGTGTACAGACCCACTAAATTCCATACATGTAGTGACTTGCCCCTCGACTCAAAGATGTTTCAGTTGATTGTCAGTTGGACCATCCATCCGAGACTCGGGAGTCGAGGGTATCTATCTAAAATAGATACGGTATTGATTTGGTGCTTAAAATCTGGGCACCACTTCAATATATATCCTCTGCTGCTCGCCAACATGATAAACGGCGAAGCAAACGACTCCGGGTGTCTTCCTTATGGGATGCTCATTACGCTCATCCTCCAGCACTTTCGGGTACCTTTGCCTACCTCCGAGGCTCAGGATATTGAATTGACGGACATCATCAACATCTCATCTCTGAAGAAAATGGGATGTACTGTTCGTGAATGGTTCCTCTATCCGAAGGCCGAAAAGTGCCTAAGGATCCGAGAGGATGAGAGCGACAGTGATGAGGATGCTGATACGGCTGCTGAGATGGAGACAGATACCCGAGCACCTCCCATTGGTGACTCGAGTACTGGTCAGACTGGTTACGGCGACATCCTACGAGCCTCCAGATGACGATGGAGTCCGATTTTCAGTCCATGCAATCTGATTACTAGAGACTGAGCTCCTCCATAGACCATCTACAGGACGACTTCGAGTTACATCGAGAGCACACCGAGGGTTTCCTAGCTGAGATTAGGGAACTTCTTCATGACAGCTCGGACTCTCCCGCACCTTGAGTCTCTATCTTTTGTTTGTACTTAGCATTTTCCCAGTTCTTATCACATAGTACGGACATCTCATGTACTATTTTTTTCTTAGTTATGGCTCTGTGAAGCCCTGATTGTATTGACTTTTTCTCTATGATGATATATTACTATTTAGCCATATTTCTTGCATTCATTTACGCTATTTGTGATATGTTAGCACTGTTTTAAAACACTGTTTTAAAACTCTGTTTGGTCACTAAAACTGCTATAAAATGCTTATACGCTTAAAAACTTCTGGTTCTTCCCGGGAAGGCTTTCGAAATTCGAATGAAGCCAAATCTTCGCACAAAACTTTGTTTCCTTATACTCTATTTGACTATATTGGCTAAGTAGCTTATTTTTTATGTTATGTGCCCTTTAGTTGCTATTGTTAAAACGTGAGAGAAAAATGAGAAAAACGAGAAAATCTAAGTAAACACAACCAATGCATAGTTTTAGGGGGAGCATTGCTCCATAACTTTATAAAAATGTTTATTGATTGGTTGAGTTTGATTCTGGATTGGTTGAAAGAAATATAAACTGTGTTTGCTTGTTTTCAGGGTGGTTTTACTCAAAAAACAGAGGAGACTCTGTCCAAATTTTTGTAAAATCCTAACACTTAGTTTTTAAAACTGTTTTTACATTATTAGTTTTGTCATCATCAAAAAAAGGGAGATTGTTGACCCTCGCCCATATTTTAATGATGGTAAAACACAACTGTTATTTAACTAACATGTTTAAACTAAGTTGTATTAAGGATCAAACTCATTCAACCAAGGAACAAAGTGCAAAAACTCGAACCAAATCAAGTATCAAGTGAAGACTGAAGATCTAGTCTAGGTCTTAAGGTTTAGAACCAATGTAAGTCTCACTCATACATTGTATTAGCTTGTTCAATGGCTCGAACACAAAAGGTTTTTCTAAAACCATTATTTTTAAATGTTTTTTTTTAAAAACATAAGAAAAACTGGGTTGGAAGACAACTCAGTCGACTAGGTACATATACCAGTTGACCGGTATATAAGTCAGAAGGTACCCAGTCGACTGGATGAAACAACCCAGTCGACTGGTACTTTGTCCAGTTAGTTTTCAGTCGACTGGATGAATCAAACCAGTCGACAGGTAAAATGGACAGAAAGTCCCCAGTCAACTGGATGATATATACCAGTCGACTGGATACCCAGAAGGTCTGAAAACGAGTATTTTTCAAGTAAACCCAGTCGACTGGTATCTCGACTCAGTCGACTGGTAGTTCAAAAATATGACCGTTGGACTCCAAATCTGAATGTTTTAAAGTAAATCTTTTTCAAATTAAAGTCCTAAACGGCCATATTAATTGATTGCTATATAAACCCATTCAGTTAAGCATTCAATAACAAGCTGCATATATTCAAAAAGAGTTGATCTCACATAATCAAGTTTTTATACTCTTGAAACACAAAAAGCTTTGAAATAATCTTGTTGAGCCATTTCTTCAAGATTTACTTTGAAAGAGAGACATTTCTATTGTAATAAGATTTCATTTGCTGTCTCTCTACCTTTTACTTTACACCATCTTTGTAAAGGGATTACTTCCGAGAGGAAGGGGAAACTTCCGAAAGGAAGGGGATTGTTCGGTTTAAGCAATTCCTGTAATTTGCTTGTGTACGGTTTGTGCAACACTCGGCTAAGTTGTGCGACTAAGTTTTCTTAGTGGATTACTTCAAGGAGTTCCTTGAAGAGAGTGGACGTAGGGTCGGAACGAATCCGATATTGAATAACCACTATAACTGTGTTTGCATCATCTTTCCTTAAACTCTTTATTTACAGCTCATTACTTGTATTTATTATTTGTTGCTTATCAGTTTTTATAAACTTGTATTAATTCTGCAAAAAGTTTTTAAAAACCCAATTCAGCCCCCCTCTTGGGTTGAAACCTCGAGCTACAGTATGAAAGACTAAGTAAATTTTTGATTGACAATAACTTTGTAAGAGGTAAGATAGACACAACTTTTTTCACAAAAACTCACAAAAATGACATTTTGCTAGTCCAAATATATGTTGATGATATTGCATTTAGTGCTACTAATGAATCTATGTGTCAAGAGTTTGCCAAGTGCATGTAAGATGAATTTGAAATGAGCATGATGGGAGAGCTTACCGACTTCCTTGGACTTCAAATAAAATAACTAAAAGGAGGCATCTTCATCAATCAATCAAAGTACACTAATGACCTACTAAAGAGGTTCGGGATGGAAAGCTCAAAGCCACTTGGAACACCCATTAGCACCTCGACAAAGCTTGATCTTGATGAAGGAGGTAAATGTGTAGATACTAAATATTATAGAAGCATGATAGGAGCTTTGCTTTATTTGACTGCAAGTAGACCTGATATAATGTTCAATGTATGCATATGTGCTAGATTTCAAGCTAATCCTAAGGAATCACATGTAGTTGCTGTAAAAAGAATCATTAGATATCTACAAGGAACTCAAACCATAGGATTATGGTACTCTAGAGATTCATCTTTTGAGCTTGTAGGATATTCAGATGCTGATTTTGCTGGATGTAGATTAGATAGAAAAAGCACAAGTGGAACATGCCAATTCTTAGGTGCAATGTTAACCTCTTGGTTTTCCAAGAAACAAAACTCAGTTGCACTATCAACCGCTGAGGTGGAATATGTAGTAGCTGGAAGTTGTTGTGCTCAAGTGTTATGGATAAAACAACAACTAGAAGACTATGGCATGATCTTTAAAAGTATCACAATTCATTGTGATAATACTAGTGCTATCAACCTAACTAAGAATCCTATTCAGTACTCTAGAAATAAACACATAGAAATTAGACATCATTTCTTAAGAGACCATGCTCAAAAAGGTGATATAAGACTAGAATTCATACCTTCAGAAGATCAAATAGCTAACGTTCTTACAAAACCCCTAAATGAAGCTAGCTTCTGCAAAATTAAATTGTTAATGGGATTGCTAGATTATGATAAACTGAATGTCTAATTGCTTCATCATTATGCATTCTTGACATCTAGTGAATGAGTATTAATCCTTGTTTAATATCTCCCTCACTCAAGATGGCATAGATAAACAAATTTCGTGTTAAGACTCAAGACTGAAAATTTTCGTCACTGATGGGATAGATAATCATATCATTACCAAAGGTCTTAATCACCTCTGTTGGCACCCTCTAAAACTTCATTGTCTTTTCGTCACTGATCTCTTCAGGTGGTGCTGAAGTTGTTGTTGGCAATATGACTACATCATGTTATGCACTAATCACGTGGCTAACCTTCTTCGCGCTGACACCAAACGAAGCTGCGAGCTCAGGTCCGTTCAAAGCATGGAGAACTCAAAAAGGCCTGTTCTTGATGCAATTTGACAGAAGGCAAAGTATCTGGGTATCCAGAACACATCGCCTTGTTTTACTTTGGCGTTCATCGCAGAAGTTCCGTTTGGATGCACAATCTGAATCCTCCCTGAGCCTCTCAACACAATGCCATATTTTGTTGCTGTTCGATTCACATGTGGTGCCATCATTGATCCCTGGATTTTAACAATTTGAAGCAAAATTAAGATAAGTACTAGTTAGCAATCATTCATCACTAAATTGTAAAATGATTCATATAGTAGCTAATCTTTGTAACTAGTTCTTACTCATTTGCAGCTTGGACTGTGATTTTGGGTCATGTTAAGATGCTAATTAGTGGCCACTAATCAATAGCATAAATGTAAAATTATGCATATGGGTACCTATTTTTTGTGCTAGTTCTTACACAATTGCAGCTTGGATTTTGGTTTTATGGCATGTTAAGATACTAATTAGCAGCAACAAATCAATAACATTGTAAAATTATGCATATGGGTTGTGGTTACCTAATTTTTGTGCTAGTTCTTACACAATTGCAGCTTGGATTGTGGTTTTCTGGCATGTTAAATATATTAATTGGCAACCATTATTCAATAACATTGTAAAATGATGCATACAATAGCTAATTTTTGTTGCTAGTTCTTACTCATTTGCAGCTTTGATTGTGATTTTGTGGCATGTAACATATGATTCTTTAGCAAAAAATTTGTGGGTAATCTATTGAATAAAGAATGTGATTTAGTGAATAGAAAAGATTGATTGCCGCGGTAAGATTGACAAAATAAACGCCAATGCCAGAGTGTTTCAGGGGGCTATAATCGGATCCATCAAGGGCAGTGCTCCATCCATAGTTGTTCTTGAAGTAAGGGGTCCTCCTGTAAAGGTTATAGGAGTCGGGGTCATTGTCACCCTTATTCTTTTTTTCCTGTCCAAAAACTGAACCCAAGTGTTTTCTCCATGCCCATGTTGATTGTTCTTGATCATAGTCTTGATGATCAGTTCCTTGTTGAGATTCCACCATTCTCTTGAGGTGTTGCAACCTATCTTGCTCTCTTAACTGCAAGAATTTGGTCCAAATGCTCGGGGCATGTTCGTTTACGAATACGATTGGACCCCCTGTTTGCTTGTCATGATTCCCTTTATTTCAGCCTGGGAGACTTTGTGGTGAAACAATGAATTATTACTATAAAGCTACTTAAGTACGATTGAAACATCTACCAATAATGTATAGGCACAACTTGTATCGGTACCGTTGGTAGGGTTTTTAAAACTGTTTCTTTTTAAGCCAACACACTTGAAAACATTTTCTGAAAAGAATCAGAAGCTTAGAAAAGGTTTTGAAAAAAAACTGATTTTTTTTTTGCCAAAGGTAAATTCAATTTACATAAAAACCAGATTAGCACTTTACAAAAAGCATTTTGAAATCCGAAAGCTAAAACTACAACTAGACCCTGCGAGTTCTTAGGTTGTATATAATCAAAGAGATAGTGTACTTGCTAGTAATGAAGTGCATTTGCTCACATTGAATGCAGTTGTAAGAATTTGATGGTCGAAACCAGCAAGAATTGATATTGGGTAAGTTCCTCCACCAATATAGAAAGACTGCAAATACAGAAATTAAAAATATATATTAGTAAATAAGAGAAAGACAAGAGTCCTGTGATCAAAACCAGTAACAACAAGTGTTCGTTTGGTACACCGGATAACAAAGAAGAAATTAATTAATTTACCTGGAAAACAGCTGCAAATGATTTGAAGCCTCTGCCCAGCCCGTGTTCTCTAAGTAAAATGCTGAACCAGCCGGAATCAGATGTCTCCTGTCGTCAATCGCCTCTCCACTAGTTCATCACTGTAGACGCATCCAAGTCTAGCTTCCCCTGCAAAATCCCAATTTCAATTAAGCTCAACCTTCACTTGCTTCACCTGTTTACCATCAGTTCAAAAAGCTCAGGGCGCATTCAGTTGTAAAAAATTCTTCAATGTCGTGCTTTTTAAATTTCTGCAACTAATAGCACCTTAAAAGTTATATTTCCTTTTTTACTAGTATATTACTATAGTAATATAATATACTGTGAAAGATTTCGAAATTTAGAAAATTGAGATTTAGAGGTTAAAATAAACTACTTCTTTTTGTCTTTTTCTTCTTTTTTCCCATATTTCCATTTTTTTTTTTTACAAAATGGAAGCTTCAATCATTAAAAGTAGAAAAAAAAAACATTTAATTTCTATGAATATCTTGTTTAAAAATTATATAAAGATAAAGAAATTAAGATTTTTTTTTTTTTTTTACCGATGGCATAGGTGACTCTTCCATATCCAAAACAACAAAATCAGCCAGCAAAATAAATTGATTTACCTTAACTAAGACATCCTCTATAATACCTCTAAGTCTCTTGATGCTTATGTTTGTCAATTGCAACGTAATTGAGGTTGGTTGAAGTTCCCCTAAATTCATTTTCTCGTAAACCGTAGGGTAGCAAATTGATACTTGCCCCTAAATCAAGCAATGCACGTTCAAAGAGTTTATCACCAATTCTGCAAGGAATAGTAAAACTACATGGATCTTTTAGTTTAGGTGGTAACTTTCTCGACAAGACTGCACTTACCTTCTATGTCAATGCAACTTTCTCATATTTCTGAAAATTTCTTTTGTTAGTACAACAATCCTTTAAGAACTTGGCATAAGATGGGATTTGTTTAATTGCATCAAGTAAAGGAATATTGATTTTTGTAAACCGAGGTTCAAACCCAAGATGGGGGGTGAATTGGGTTTTCAAAAACTTTTGTTAATTACTTGCAAGTTTATAAAAACAGTTAAATGCACAAAGTATACAAACAAGTAATGTGCTTTAAGTAAAAGAGTTTAAGGAAAAGAAAGTGCAAACTCAGTTTATAGTGGTTCGACAATATCGGATTCCTTTTGATCCTACATCCACTCTCTTCAAGGAACCTCCTTGAAGTAATCCACTAAAACTTTTAGTCGTACAACTTCACGGGTGTTGTACAAACCTTACAACCAATCTCTTCCTCACGGAAGCTATTCTCTTCTTTACGGAAGCTAATCCCTTCCTCACGAAAGCTAATCCCTTCCTTATGGAAGAAACTTACAAAGAAGTGTTTAATCCTAAACACTCTAAGAGTTATTACAACTCTTTCCTCTTTACAATAAATGAGATTTGCTGTAAATTAAATGGTAAAAAGATAGCAATAAGTGCTTTTACAAATGAACAATCTCTCTTTCAAGAATAAGCTTGAGAAATGGTTCAACAATAAATTTTTCAAAGCTTTTGAGAATTAATGAGCAAACTTGTGAATCGAATGTGTTCTCTTCTTTTTTAAAATGCTCATTGAAGTGGGTTTATATAGTCTTGAATCAATATAACCGTTAGACACTGACTTGGTAGGTTTTATGCATTAAATGCTCAAGTCTCGCGTCTCAAACGGTCATATTTTTGAATTATCAGTCGATTGGGTCTTTGTACCAGTCGACTGGGTCAAGTGAGAAACTTCACTTTTAGGCTATTGGGGAGTACCAGTCGACTGGGTCCTAAGCACTAGTCAACTGAGTCTTAAGCACCAGTCGACTGGGGACCTTCTGTCCCATAATCCAGTCGACTGGTATAAAGAGCCAGTCAACTAAGTTGCCCTTCAACCTAGTTTTTCATGTATTAAAACTGTTTTTGACTTGGAAACATTTATATTAATAGTTTTGTCAAAATATTTTGTAAAATGAGCCATAGGTCAAGCTAAGTATTTGAACATGAGAGATTTATAGTTGTTTTCAATGGCTTAATGCCTATTCTATATTTTTTGTCTTGTCTTGGCGTCTGAATCTAGTTAAGTTCTTGCATCTTGTTTCTATACTGAAATTTTTTACCGCTTAAACACTTAGATAAAACTGTTAGTATAATTAGAGTAGTGTTTTGTTATTATTAAAATCAAATATGGGTTAACAATCTCCCCCTTTTTTATGATGATAAAACTAATGAGAGAAAAACAGTTTTAAAACTAAGTGTTGGGTTTTTAGAAAAATTTGAGCAGAGTTTCCTCTGTTTTTCGGATAAAACCAACCTGTTAAGCAGTTCAAACACGGTTTTATAGTTAACTCAACCAAACAAAATAAGACAAAGTTATATTCATCAATGTGTTCGGAGCAATGCTCCCCCTAAATCTATGCTCTATTACAAGCTTTCATTGTTTTTTCTCTTTTTTCTCCCTTGTTTTGACAACAACAGAAAATGGGAGTGTAAACTTAAAAAATAAGCAAGATAAACATTATAACTATGAAGATAAGGCAAAAACAAACTTGTAGGTAAAAAATTAGGCATGTTTCAGAATTGGAAAAACTTCCCGTAAAGAGTTAGAAGTTTTTATACTCATATCAGCAGTTAACGCATATATGTGAGCATGAATATTATAAGCCTAGCAACCATATAGCATAAAAGTAAGATATATATATGAGCTAAATGATAAAAGTGTAAATCAAAGCAGCAATGTATATACATCCATCTAATGTGAGCTTATAGAAAGCTTGTCTGAGTACAAAATGTGAATGAAAATTGAATGTTCGTGCTACAACCATCTAAGAGCTATGTATATATGAAAAGGGATAAAACATAAAGCTCAGCAAGTGGGGGAAACAGAACCCTCTCATATAAGATCCTGAAGCTCAGTCAATGAGCCATTTATGTGCTCTCAGTGCAGCTCAAAATCGTCACGAAGTGTGCAGAGATCACGGTGCATGGATCAACGGAAGAGCTCAAGCTCTGGAACCCGGACTACATGGATAGCTGGAGGCTCGAAATAGCCTATAGTAGATCATCATACCTAGTCTGACCAGCACTAGAACCACCATGTTGTGGACTAGGTGCTCGATCATCAATATCCATAGCAATGAGAAGAGCTGCATCTCCAGAAACCTCGTCATCCTCCTCGTTGCTGTCTCATTCTCCAATCCTTGTGTTCTTCCCAGCCTTAGAGTAGATCATTCCATTGCGTATAGTGCACCCCATCTTCTTCAGATAAAAAACATTGATAATGTCATTGGGGTCGATGTCTTGAGCCTCAGAGGTGGGAAAGGGGACCCGAAAATACTAGAGGATAAGGGTGATAAGCATCCTGTAGGAAAGGCACCCGGAGTCACTAGCTTCGCTGTTTATCATGTTGGCAAGTAGTAAGGGGTAGATATTAAAGTGGTGTCCAACTTTGAGATACCAAATCAATACTACGTCTATCTTCGAGAGATAGCCTCGACTCCCAAGTCATAGATGGATAGTCTAACTCACGATGAGATTGAACAACTTCAAGTCGAGGGGCACATCACTACATGCGTGAAATGTAGTGGGCCTAAAGATGTAGTTAAGGTCTCTCCTAACGATCTAGCATGCCTCCTCATAATCGAAGTTGTCCGGCCATCCGTCCAGACTCTATTGGATCCCACCAATTAGAATCCTCATAATGCTGACCAGGAGGTCAGTGTTCATTTCAAACTCCAAGCCCATCACACTAGTTCTGAAACGAAGAGCCAATGGACTAGGCTTCACCAAGTTTGCGTAGAACTAGTGAATGAGTCATGGGTAGTATTTTTGGTGAATCTTGACAAGTGGTGTCAAGTGCACTGCCTCAAAAGGAGGTAAAATGTCAAAATTTGCATGACAGATATAATCAAAATCAACAAATCTACCCGTCATGATCTTTTTGTGGCGAATGATACCTTTCTTTCGTGGCTGGAGCCCAGAAGAGTGAGTCATCGAGCTCAGTCTTCGCCTTTTTTGCTCGAGAAACCCGCCAAGCCCTTTTCTTTGGCATCCAGTGCCGTGGATTTCTGGGACCGTGGCCTTGTAGGCGCATGAGGTCCTCCAATGATAGTTTTGATCCGGATTCTCTCAAACATTTGGAAGAAAGTATTTTTAGGGAGAAATTTGAGAGATTTTGGGAAAAAACGAATTTTACAACCTTGGAAAGTTGAAATGAATGTGATGGGGGATGAGATTAAGGATTCTATGAAGTGTTTTTGTGAGATTGTGGACAGAAATAAGAGATTTTCTAGAGATAGAAAGCTTAAGGTTTTGAAAATGGCATGAAAAACCTGAAAAACTGAAGCGATTATTTATTGAATCGCGATACCAGTCGACTGGGTTAGGGCACCAGTCGACTGGGTCCTTCATAATTTGGGAATTTTTGTCATACCATTCGACTGGGTCGGGATACCATTCAACTGGGTAAACTGGCAAAGAAATACCAGTCGACTAGGTCATCTATACCAGTCGACTGGGTAGGTTACCAGAAATTCAAATTTCGGCTCCAAACAATGTCTTGTGCTACTAGTCGACTTGGTACTTGAACTAGTCGACTGGTTAAAATGGCAGTGTGTTATCAGTCGACTAGATTCATGTTACCAGTCGATTAGACCTTTTTAGAAACTTAAAAAGATGAGCTATAGCTTTGATTTTTAGCACAGATTTTGCTTATCTATGCCATCTTAAGTGAGAGATATATTAAATAAAAGTTAATACTCATTCACTAGATGTCAAATATGTATATGATGAATGTTGATGCAATCAAACATACAGTTTATCATAGTCTTTTAAACCCATCAATGGTCTAATCTTACCAAAACTAACTTCACTTAAGGGTTTTGTAAGAATATCAGCTATTTGATCTTCTGAATGAATGAATTCTAGTCTTATATCACCCTTTTGAGCATGGTCTCTTATGAAATGATGTCTAATTTCTATGTGTTTGGTTCTAGATTGCTGAATAGGGTTTTTGGTTAAGTTGATAGCACTGGTGTTATCACAATGAATTGGAATATCTTTAAAGTTAATGTCATAGTCTTCTAGTTATTGTTTCATCCACAACACTTGTGCACAACAACTTCCAGCTGCTATATATTTCGCCTCGGCGATTGATAGTGCAACCGAGTTTTATTTCTTGGAAAACCAAGAGGTTAGCATTGCACCTAAGAATTGGCATGTTCCACTAGTGCTTTTTCTATCTAGTCTACACCCCGTAAAATCAGCATCTGAATATCCTACAAGCTCAAAAGATGAATCTTTAGAGTACCATAATCCTAGGTTTTGAGTCCCTTGTAGATATTTTAGGATTCTTTTTACTGCAATTACATGTGATCTTTAGGATTAGCTTGAAATCTAGTACATATGCATACACTAAACATTATATCAAGTTTACTTGCAGTTAAATAAAGTAAAGCTTCTATCATGCTTCTATAAGTTTTAGTGTCTACACACTTACCTCCTTCATCAAGGTCAAGTTTTGCAGAAGTGCTCATAGGAGTGCCAAGTGACTTTGAGCTTTCCATCCTGAACCTCTTTAAAAGGTCATTAGTGTATTTTGATTGATTGATGAAGATGCCTCCTTTTAATTGTTTGATTTGAAGTCCAACAAAGTAGGTAAGTTCTCCCATTATGTTCATTTCAAATTCACCTTGCATGCACTTAGCAAACTCTTGACACATAGATTCATTAGTAGTCCCAAATATGATATCATTAACATATATTGGGACTAGTAGTGTGTCATTTTTATGAGTTTTTGTGAAGAGGTTTGTGACTATTTTTCCTCTTGTAAAATTATTTTCAAGCAAAAACTTACTTAGTCTTTCATATCATGCTCTTGGAGCTTGCTTCAACCCATATAGAGCTTTAGAAAGCTTATAGACATAATTTGGAATACTAGGATTTTCAAATTCAAAAGGTTGCTCAACATACACCTCTTATTCTATAAAGCCATTTAAAAAGGAACTTTTTGCATCCATTTGAAATAACTTAAATTTATTAAAGCATGCAAAGGCTAATAGCATTCAAATAGCTTCTAATCTAGCTACGGGAGCATAGGTATCATCAAAGTTTATTCCTTCTTCTTGATTATATCCCTTAGCAACTAGTCTAGCCTTATGCCTAGTTACTATTCCATTTTTATCCATTTTATTTCTAAATACCCATTTAGTTCCTATTATAGTATGATTCTTTGGTCTAGGAACTAGATTCCATACATTGTTTTTTTTCAAATTGATTTATTTCTTCTTGCATAGCATTTATACAATCAACATCCTTCTCGACTTCTACAAACATCTTAGGTTCTATTTGAGATAAATAAGCTACACAATTGTAAATATTTCTAATAATGGAACGAGTTCTTACCCCTTGTGAAGGATCACCAATCACTTGATCGATTGGATGATAATTTACATACCTCCAATCTTTGGGCAGATTATCCTCTTGTTGACTTGTAGATGGTTAATCAAGATTGAGAGCTTCTACCTCTTGACTTGTTTGAGGTGGGCTCTCCTTTGGGTCAATAATGGGAGTAGGTGTTTCCATTCTTGGAATGAAATCTGCATCATCATTGAATGAAATCTCCAATTTTTGGGCAGATTATCCTCTTGTTGATTTCATTCTTGGAATGAAATCTTTCAATGATGATGCAGATTTCATTCATCAAAGGCTACATGAACGGATTATTCTACCATTAGAGTTCTTTTATTAAAGACTCTGTAAGCTTTACTAGAGGTTGAATATCCTAAGAATATCTCGTCATCTGTCTTTAAGTCAAATTTACCCAAGTTAGTTTTATTATTATTTAGGATAAAGTATTTACAACCAAAGGCACAAAAATAGGAGATATTAGGCTTTCTACCTTTCCATAATTCATATGGAGTTTTGTTAAGCATAGACCTAATTAAAACTCTATTTAAGATATAGCAAGAAGTGTTTACGGCTTCCGCACAAAAAATATTTTGGCAAGCTATTTTCACAAAGCATTGTTCTTGCAAATTCTTCTAAAATTTTATTTTTTCTCTCAGCAACTCTTTTTTGTTGAGGAGTTCTAGGAGTCGAAAAGTTGTGACTAATTCCATTTTCATCACAAAATTTTAAAAAACTTTGGTTTTCAAATTCTTTTCCATGATCACTTCTAATGCTTAAAATGCAAATTCCTTTTTCATTTTGAACCTTTTTGCAAAAGTTTTCAAATTCTTTGTAAGCAATAAAAATAACAAAGGTATATCTTGAATAGTCATCAACAATAACAAGAGCATATTGATGGCCACCTAGACTAATGGTACTTATTGGACCAAATAAGTCCATATACAAAATTTTCAATGGTCTAGTGGTTGAGACTACATTTTTTTATTTGAAAGAAATTCTAGTTTGTTTTCCCATTTGATAAGCATCACACACCTTGTCTTTTTCGAATTTGATTTTTGGAAGTCCAACGACTAAATCTTTTCTTGAAATGATTTTAAGCAAATCCATATTCACATGACCAAGCCTTCTATGCCATAGCCATAGGTTTTCACTAAATGCAGAAAAGCATTTTTCATTTTCCGAATGCAAAGATTTTAAATCAACTATATATACATTTTCGTGTCTATGGCCAATAAACTTGATCTTGTTACTCTTGATGTCTATAACTAGACAATGAGAGGTTTCAAATATGACTTTTTTTGTCTTTGTCACATAGTTGACTAATACTTAGTAAATTTGGCTTAAGGCCTTGCACAAATAATACATGATCAATGGTTGAGAAATCATTACCAACTTTTCCATTCCCGATGATTTTTATCTTTGTGTTATCTCCAATGGTGGCATGTCTGCCATCTCTTAGAGTTACCTCTTTAAATATTATCACTGGTCATGTGCTTTGAGTATCTACATTACACAATGATATACAATTGCACTCTTAGGTACCCAAAATTTCTTGGGTCCTTTGGGGTTAGTCCTAGAAAATACGGTTCCTTTAGGGACCCATACTTTCTTAACATTGTAAGGTGCTCTATATTTATAGACATGTTGATGATGCATAATCCTAAGATAATAGTTATTGAAATTTCTAAAATTTCTTAATTTTGCATGTCTATAGTTCATTGGATAAGTATTCATAGGATACATGTTTCTATTGTGAAGATTGTGAACATGCAGGTCATTTCTTAATGATTTCTAGGATGTGTACTTGCTTTATAATGAACATACATATTATTTCTAGGATATACATGATGGTAATTCCTAGGATGTGCATGTGTAATGTGCAAATTATGAGTATACATATTATCTCTAGGATACACATGATGGTTACTCCTAGGATGTTTATATGCATTTCTTGAATGATTGTTCCTAGCATTTGCATTTCTTGAGTGAGCATATATATATGCATGAGTATTTCTAGGATGCTTACCTCTAGTATATGCATTAGAATTTACATTCACATTTTTAGACTTACTAGAATATATTGAAGGAGTACTTTTGATCTTGCTAGTGGCCTTGGAAGTAGAGGCTTCATTCACACATATTGCTTTCATGAATAAGGTCTCTTTTGATTTTTGCTTGCCTAATGGAGAATAACCCAACCCGGATTTTCCTCCACTTAACCTTTGGCAAGATAGCACTTCATCTAGCTTTTCTTTTCGAAGCATAAGTCTTGATATAGTGCCATTCAATTCTATTATTTTCTTCTTTAAGTTTTCATTTTTATCTTTAAGAAAATCTTGAGAAGAATTATAAAGTATGGAAGATAGTTTTTCATTTTCTTCCTTTAAGCCTTCCATCTCTTTAGAAATAGATGAGACTTTCTTTTTTATGGTGGTATTCCTAGAATTAAATTTCTTCAATTCTTCATGCATTTCATTTATAACCTCTATTAATTCTTCACTACTACTAACAATGTTATTATCAGAAGGGGAAGAATTTGATACCTCATTTTCGTCATCGATTGCCATTAAACATAGGTTGGCAATCTCCTCATATCCGACCTCATTGTTCGAGGATTATTCTTCTTCGTCATCACTCCAAGTGGTTGCAATCATTGCTTTCTTTTTGAAGCTCTTATATGGTTTGCTTGTCGCTGTACAATCGGCCTTGATGTGACTGGGTTTCTTGCAACCATAACACACAAGCAGTTCCCTTTTTGAAATGGGATCCTTTATGTAATGTTTTTTGCTCTTCTTCAAAAACCTTTGAAACCTCTTGATGATTACATCCATCTCACCATCTTCTTCGCTACTCTCTACCTCTTCTTCTGTTTCTTCCTCTTTGTTGCTTGTAGAGGCTTTGAGAGCAATCACCTTTTTCTTCTTCTCATCATCATTGACAACGGGATTCATTTCTTCTATTTTGTATGCCAATAGTGATCCAAGAATTGTTTCGACATCAAGTTGGTCGAGATCTTTGGCCTCCTCGATGGTCGTCTTTTTTGTTTTCCAAGTGGATGGCAAAGACCTTAAGATCTTTCTTGTTAGTTCAAATTCCTCACTGTTCCTACCAAGAAGCTTTAAACCATTAAAAATAGTGGTGAAACGTGAGTGCATTTGAGAAATTGTTTCGTTAGGAGACATTTTGAAAGATTCATACTCGAACACAAGCATATAGATTTTTTATTTTTTAACTTAGCTAGTTCCTTCATATGTAACTTACAATTTGTCCTAATCTCCTAAGCCGAAACACAAGCAGAAATTTTATTATATTCAGAAATATCTAAAGCACAATGTAAAGTACTTGTGGCTCTACTATTTAGAGACATCATTCTACAATCCTCTTCATTGAACTCAGTTTTGAGTTTAGGCATTGTATGATTGATTTCTCCAATAGTTATTTCCTTTGTAGGAATTCTAGGTTCTTCCACAATGACTCTCCATAGATTGTAATTTTGTTCTTTGACAAAGATTTTCATCCTATTTTTCATATAGTTATAGTTGGAGCCATTGAGCAAGGGAGGCCTAGTATAGGAACGTCCTTCGGAATAGCTATTAGATCCATCGGATAAACTCAATGATTTTAAGCCTGAAATTGAGAACGAGGCTATGATACCAATTGTAATCCGAGGTTCAAACCCAAGAGAAGGGGGGTGAATTTGGTTTTTAAAAACTTTTGCTAATTACTTACAAGTTTATAAAAACAGCTAAATGCACAAAGCATACGAACAAGTAATGTGCTTTAAGTAAAAGAGTTTAAGGAAGAGAAAGTGCAAACTCAATTTATAGTGGTTCGGCAATATCGAATTCCTTCTGACCCTACGTCCACTCTCTTCAATGAACCTCCTTGAAGTAATCCACTAAAACTTTTAGTCGTACAACTTCACAGGTGTTGAACAAACCTTACAACCAATCCCTTCCTCGTGGAAGCTTACAAAAAAAGTGTTTAATCCTAAACACTCTAAGAGTTATTACAACTCTTTCCCCTTTACAATAAATGAGATTTACTGTAAAGTAAATGGTAGAAAGATAGCAATAAGTGATTTTACAAATGAACAATATTTCTCTTTCAAGAATAAGCTTGAAGAATGGCTCAACAATAAATTTTTCAAAGCTTTTGAGAATTAATGAGCAAACTTGTGAATTGAATGTGTTCTCTTCTTTTTTTAAATGCTTATTAAAGTGGGTTTATATAGCCTTGAATCCATATAGCCATTAGACACTAACTTGGTAGGTTTAGTATATTAAATGCTCAATTCTCGCGTCTTAAACAGTCACATTTTCGAATTACTAGTCGATTGGGTCCTTGTACTAGTCAACTGGGTCAAGTGAGAAACTTCATTTTTAGGCTATTGGTGAGTACCAGTAAACTGGGTCCTAAGCACTAGTCGACTGGGAACTCTCTGTCCCAGTTGACTGGGTTTTTGACACCAGTCAACTAGGGACCATCTGTCCCATACCCCAGTCGACTGGTATAAAGAGCCAGTTGACTAGGTTTCCCTTCAACCTAGTTTTTCATGTATTAAAACTGTTTTTGACTTGGAAACATTTGTATTAATAGTTTTGTCAAAATATTTTGTAAAATGAGCCATAGGTCAAGCTAAGTATTTGAACATGAGAGATTTATAGTTGTTTTCAATACTTTAATGCCTGTTCTATATCTTCTGTCTTGTCTTGGAGTTTGAATCTAGTTGAGTTCTTGCATCTTGTTTCTATACTGAAAGCTTTTACTGCTTAAACACTTAAATAAAACTGTTAGTACAATTAGAGTGGTGTTTTATCATTATTAAAACAAATATGGGTCAACAATTTCTACTTCTCTTAAAGTTTCAAAAATATCAAGATATTGTTGTTCTTTTTGCCTAACTAACCTTTGAGGGAAGGGTGACAATATTACATTCTCTTTCTCACTTACCTTTGTAGAGGTCGTAGCTCTTGTTGGAGGTGCTTTCACTTTCTTATCCGTTCCTACATTGTTGTCAATGACTTTACCACTCCTAAGGGCTGTCACAACCTTGAGCTCCTCTTGACTTCTTGGGTTTAGTATAGTGTGTGATAGGAATTCTCCTCTCTTTCTTTCACTTAGTTCCTTGGCCAAGTGCCCTACTTGTGCCTCCAATCTCTGAATGGTCTGACTAGTCTGAGCATTAGTCTGTTGTGTGCAGTCAAGAACTAGAGTATGGCACTTTCAATATCATTCTTTTTCTGCTTAAGATTCTGTTGCACCACCTGTGGTGGAGTCTGATAATTACTTCCCTGTTGGAAATTCCTCTGCTGCCCTTGTGGATTCAGAACGTTCTGATTGTTACTCCCAAAAAGATTGGGGAGATATCTCCACCCTGCATTGTAAGTATTTGAATAGGAGTTGTTCTTGGGAGGATAGTTGCTTTGTCCCACATAATTTGCATGCTCTCGCTCTATAAAAGAAGACATAGGATAAGTCTCAGTAGTATGATTAGAGTGAAAGCATATAGCATATACCTCGACTTTCGCAACTTGTAGAACTTGAGATATATTTTGGGTTGACATTATTCTCACTAGCACATCTAACTTCCTCTCCATTGCTGCCATCTGAGTTTGGATTCCACCATTGGTGCCTACTTCATACACACCCTTACTTTTTACTCCTTGCCTCCTTCTTGATGAGAATTGTTAAGAATTTTCACTTAAAGTCTCAAATAGCTCAATAGCTTCCTCACTGTTCTTTTCCATAAGCATACCTCCACAAGCTGAATCAATGAGACTTTTATTAGTATCAGTTAAACCTTCTTAAAAAGCTTGTACCTGATCATCGTGAGATAGATTATGGTATGGACACTTGAGAAGTAACTCATTGAAATGTTCCCATGCTTCAAAGAAAAGATCTCCATCTTTTTATTAAAAGGTTTGAATCTCCCTTCTAAGTTGCTTTGTATTTTGAGCTAGGAAAAAACTTATTTAAAAATTTAGTGGCCAACTCCTCCCAATTGTTAATGGAACCTGTAGACAAAGAGTTCAACCACAACTTAACATTATCTTTTAAAGAAAAAGGAAAGAGGATTAACCTGATTCCTTATGGAGTTAAGCCCTAGATATTCTGAGTCTTGCAGAGATCAAAGAAATCTCTAATGTGCAAATATGGATCCTTAGAAGGTGTGCCTCTATAATGTGGTACCATACTAAGTAAATAAGGAGATAGATTGACGTTGCTCTGCACAGTTGGTTGGTAGGCAATGCATGGTTGATTAAGGTTTTGTGGAATAAATAATCTCTTCATTGGCTTTCAAATTGGTGGATTTTCTGCTTGTTCGTCCTCCATTACTTCCTCAAATTCTGATCTTTCTTCTTCTTTTTTTTTCTCATTTTTTCCTTCGAAGTCGTCTAAGGTTTCGTTTAATCTTTGGATCGTATACAATGATGGTTAAATTCTGGGACCGATGACTTTGTATAAACGATATATCATGTAAACAGTAAATATATATTTTAATTTTTTTTAATACGAAAATTAAACACAATTTAGCGCAATCCCCGGCAACGGTGCCAAAAACTTGTTATACAAATATCAACCTAAATAATAAGCTTCTAAATATATGTTTTAACTCGCAAGTGCACAAGATCAAACAAATAGTATAACTAGCAAATACGAGATCATTCGCACAAGGATTGGATTAATTGTGTTTAAATATAATTTCCTAAAGCTTCTATCTAAATGAAACAAAAAATAAAATATTTGAATAAACAACAAAGATTGCACTAGTGAAAGAAAATCGTAAAACCGTTTTGAAACTAGAATTGAAATAATGAGAAAATAAGTTAAGGCTCCGATATTCACCACTAATCATCTTCTTTAAAGCAAACGACTTGCACAATGCTACAAACTAGATTTAAATGCGTAATGTTTACCAACCTAAGGGCATGATATCTACTCCTTAAGCTATTGATTTCCCTAAGCAACAAGTTAAGAATAGGTGTCTACTCTAACTCTTTTCATTCTCAAAGTATTTAGCATGGTATCTAATAATTTGCACTTCAAGAAAGCATAAAACAATGGAAATAAGCAAACACATGAAACCTTGAACGTGGTATCTATTTTGGTTTTTCATGTTGATTAATCCCAAGAACCCATAATTGGTTCCTTCGTCACTTGGTATAGGCACAAGACTCGGTCATCTAAATTTACCTAGTTGATCCATGCCTCCAATGCTAAGCATTTTAACTGCTGCTCATATGCTCGATCCTATGCCTCTAAGGCTGAGCATTTTGATTGTTGTTCATATGCTCAGTCCCATGCCGAGTATTTTGACTGCTGCTCATATACTCGGTCCCATGTCTCCAAAACCGAGCATTTTGATTGAAGTTCATATGCTCGGTCCAATGTCTTCAAAGCCTAGAATTTTCACTGAGTTTCATATGCTCAGTCCCATGTGTCCAAGGCCGAGCATTTTGACTGTTACTCATATACTCTGTCCTATGCCTCCAAAGCTAAGCATGTTAACTGAGGTTCATATACTCAGTCCCATTTTTCTAAGGCCGAGCATTTTGATTACTATTTATATGCTCGGTCTCACGTCTCCAAGGCCGAGCATTTTGACTGCTGCTCATATGCTTGGTCTCATGTCTCCAAGGCCAAGCATTTTGACTATTTCTCATATGCTCGGTCCCATGTCTCCAACGCTGAGCATTTTAACTGTTTTTCATATACTCGTTCCCATGACTACAAGGCCGAGCATTTTGATTGCTACTCATATACATGATTCCACGTCCTGAAGGTCGAGCATTTTGACTACTGCTCGTATGCTTGGTCCTAAGCTTCATAAGTCGAAGCAAGCAACCAATGGTATAAAGCTCCATTATACTTCCTCAAGCACATAAATATACTTAAGGATGTGGGGGTGCCTTTGATGTAGTAAATAATTCACTATCCAGTAGATTGGTGACATGTGGATAACTTCCCCTCCAATGACCGAAGGATACGTGGCTGCATCAATAACGGGCACGTGGCAGAGCAGATGACGAAGTCGTAATCACTCACAGACTTTTCACAGGCAAAAATGGAAGTAAGATTTCAGGGACTGCGTCATCCCTGAACACGTAACAATATCCCTAACAAGAAAAGTGGGATCTCAATGATTGCGTCGTCTTGAGCAATCAATAAACTTGCTCCCTGAACCACTATAAAAAGGTCCAAGGTATGCAGATCTCAACACAGTTCAAGTTCATTACCACAACATTATCACCATTAATGCTATAATCCTCTATATTTTCTAAAAACCTTGTACTAACAAAGGCATCGGAGAGTCATCGGAGGCACCACTCCCCTTTTTTCCTCCAGTGACTCTTTAGTTCATCATTCTTTCTCTGCGCAGGCCTTGGGATTCTAGACCTCCAGCTCAACAGCAGATTTTCGGCATCAACACTGGTTTTTATGTAAACTGCATGTAGCTTTGTCAAAAAAAAAACACGAGTTTTTTAAAACCTGTTTCTAAGCTACTAATCCTTTTCAGCGACTGTTTCCAAAGGTGTTGGCTTAAAAAGAAACAGTTTTAAAAACTCTACTTATACAAGTTGTGCCTATAGATTATTGGTAGATGTTTCAATCTTCCTTAGATAGCTTTATAATGATAATTCATTGTTTCATCGTAGGTCACCCTAGCTAAAATAAAGGGAACTTGACAAGGAAAACAGGGGGTCCAATCGTATATGTAAATGAACATGCCCCGAGCATTTGGACTAAACTCTTGCAATTGAGAGAGCAAGATAGATTGCTACACCTCAAGAGAATGGTAGAATCTCACCAATAAGATGATCAAGAACAATCAACATGGTCATGGGGAAAACTCTTGGGTTCAGTTTTTGGACAAGAAAAAAAGAATAAGGGTGACGATTACCCTGACTCCTATAACCTTTACAAGAGGACCCCTGACTTCAAGAACAACTATAGATGGAGCACTGCCCTTGATAGATCCAATTATAGCCCTCTAAATCACTCTGGCATTGGCGTTTATATTGTCAATCTCACCGTGGTAATCAATATTTTCTAATCATTAAATCATATTCTTTATTCAATATATTATCCACAAATTTTTTGCTAAAGAATCATATGTTACATGCTACAAAATCACAATCCAAGCTGCAAATGAGTAAAAACTTGCAAAAAAAATTAGCTATTCTAAGAACTATCATAAAAATTAGGTACCTATATGCATAATTTTACACTAATTCTATTGATTAATTGCCGCTAGTTAATATCTTAACATGCCCCAAAATCATAATCTAAGCAAAAAATGAGAAAGAACTAGCATAAAGATTAGTTACCATATGCATAATTTTACATTAACGCTATTAATTAGTGGCTGCTAATTAGCATCTTAACACGACCCAAAATCATAGTCCAAAGTAAGAACTAGCTACAAAGTGAGCTACTGTATGAATCATTTTACAATTTAGTGATGAATGATTGCAACTTAATACTTATCTTAGTTTTTCTTCAAATCGTTAAATCTAGGGATCAATGATGGCACCGCATATGAACCCAATAGCAACATAATATGGCATTGTGTTAAGAGGATCAGACAGGATTCAGAATTGGATCCAAATGGAACTTCTGCAATGAATGCCAAAGTAAAACAAGGCCATGTGTTCCGGGTACCGAGTTACTTTGCCTTATGTCAAATTGCATCAAGAGCAGGCCCTTTTGAGTTCTATGGATTCACAACTTCTGGTAGAAAAAATCGGCCTCAGTTTCTTGTGGGCTCAAACTCGCTTCTACATGCTTTAAATGGACCAGAGCTCGCAGCTTTGTTCGGCATCAGTGAGAAGAAGATTAGCCAGGTGGTTAGTGCACAACATGAAGTAGTCATTTTACCAAAACCAACTGCAGCACCACCTGAAGAGATCAGTGAGAAGAAGAAAGTGAAGTTTGAAAGGGTGTGAACAGAGGTGATTAAGACCTTTAGTAATGATATGATTATGGATTCTGATTAAGGGAGAGACATGTATTTGGTTTGGTTAATAAGATGGAGATGTAGTTTGCAGGCTCTGAATTAAGGTGTCTTCTTTTTAGTGTTTAATTAGTTTTATGTTTTTTTTTGCTTTCTTGATTTTGTTTTTTGGGTTCTGATAAGAACACTTTGTGTGACGATTTTAATGCCTTTCTTACCCTATGTGGCTTTGTAATTCTCTTAACTTTGTTAATTTGAGCTTAGTTTCTATTCTTAGTGTTTAAAGAGCTTGTGAACGTGGGAATGGTAAAAGAATGAACAAAAATGAGTTTTCTTAGTTACTTTAGGAAATCTAAGTGGATCAAGAAAATAATCTTATTATTCTAAAAAACTTTCCTAATTTGGAAACTTGCCTTTTTGATATCTTTCCTTTTCTAATTATGGAAACTTTCCTTATTTATTATTTTTTGATTTCTTTGTAGGGAATTTCCACCTTGGAATTATTTGGATGATGTGTCAAAACACAAGAGAACATTGGAGTCCACTAGTGATCCTATGCGAGTCATTTGTGTAAAAGAACCCTAATGCATGCATTTGTACTTGATCGCATGTATCTGAACATGTTTAGAAGCTTGAGGAGTTTTTGGTTCAGCTTGGGAAGAGATCTTTGCGCATAAGGAAAGAAAATCAAACCAAGAATTCGGCCACCTCAATTATGCTTGAAATTTAAAAGCGGAAACCCTAGTTTCTCTTCTACTTGTTCAAAGCGGAAACCCTAGTTTCTCTTCTACTTGTTCAAAACCGAAACCCTAGTTTCTCTTCTACTTGTGCACAACCAAAACCCTAGTTTCTTTTCTACTTGTGCAAAACCAAAACTCTAGTTTCTTTTCTACTTGTGCACAGTCGAAACCCTAGTTTCTCTTTTACTTGTGCAAAACCAAAACCCTAGTTTCTTTTCTACTTGTGCACAGTTGAAACCCTAGTTTCTCTTCTACTTGTGCAAAACGAAAAACCCTAGTTTCTCTTCTACTTGTACAAAACCGAAACCCTAGTTTATCTTCTACTTGTGCATAGCCGAAACCTTAGTTTCTCACATATATATACAAAGCCGAAAACCGTTTTGGGGGGATCTTTTTCTCTGGATCTTTTTCTCTAACCGGCAGCTGAGTTCTCTACTCCAAATTCAAGAAGTAAGAGGTTGAAACACTCCACCATTCCATCTCCAATCGTGAACACATAAGGACTTCTCCAAATTGTGTTTTCCTTCATCCATCATCGCAGCCGTGAGGATCATCACCATCAACATCTCAAGCTTCCTTGATTGTGTTGAAAAAATGTAACCCTTATGACTATTCTTTTTAATTGTTTCAAACCTGGTTGTTATTGGATTAAAGAATACTGTGTCGAATTCTTATATTGGAGATTATTGTTAATTCAATGAGTTGGTTAATTTTCAAATTTATTCTTTGATGTTTTCGAAATGTTCATGATATGTAGACATATGAATTCGTGATCTTTATGACATATGTTGAATTTTCTGTTCTGTTATATTGAAAACTTTGATATTGCAATTCATTGAAGCCATAATCGCACTTTCAATCACCTAAAAAAAAATCAGCTCATGAAAACCCCCTAATTTTTTGTAATATGTTAATAGATGTAGATTTGTATTTGTTTATAAATTGCTAATTAAACCAACCAAATTCTTTTTTTTTTGTTATGACTCTTTAATGTAGGAGTACCCACAATCCACGGCCAATAACGATACCCTACTAATCACTTTACTACAATCTTCTGCAGGGTTTGTTGATGACTAAAATTAATGGGTCATCAAATGGCGCTGTTGCCAGAGATTGCAAAATCCCTATATTTTAGTGTCGTTTAACTTGTTAATATTATGCTTACTTGTAAAATTTGCATGTAATATACCTTTTGTTTTACTTGATTGCAATTTTAGCATATGACTTCCTTAAAACCATTTGTAACGTTTGTATGAAGGGAAGCTCATTATTTTTTGTATTTCAAATTTTAACTTATATATTGATGACCTTTGCTTTTGTTCTTTTGTGGATAAGACACCTGAAGTTGCTAAGGAGTTGCTCACCTAACGTGCTCTTAATTATCAACAATACAAGGGAGTGTTAAACTCCACTCGTGGAGTGAATGAGGTATCTTCTAACTCTGCTCTTGAGGAAAAAGTTAATAAAATGTCTACTCTTCTTACTCGGGTACTGAACGTGAATGGAGCACAAGTACAACAAGTTACTCAAGACTGTGGTGTGTGCTGTACTCAATGGCATCCAACTGACCAATGTCCCCAACTGATCAACAATGGGGGATGGGAGTCTCTTAACGCTGTTGGGTTTCAAGGTAATCAAGGTGGACAAAGGTACAACCCTTTCTCTAACACATATAACCCTGGGCTTAGAGATCACCCCAATTTTTGTTGGGCTAATAATGGTAATGTTCAGAACCCTCCAGGTTTGTTTATGAGGCCTCAGGTACCTCAAAAATTTGTCCCTATTCCTCTTGTTCCTATAAATTCTGCTGCTACTAATTATGATGAAATTTTAAAGTCCCTCGCTCAAGGGCAACAGAATTTAACTACTGCTACTCAAGCTCTTGTTATAGGTCAACAGGCTCACATTAAAGATATTGTAGAGCTGAAGAAGCAATTAGGATAGGTGGTGGACTTTATGGGGAAGATAACTGAGAGTGGAAAATTACCTAGCAACACTGTTACCAACCCAAATATCAAGCAAGCTAAAGTTGTTACCACAAGGAGTGGTAAGACCCTTGTGGATGTTCCTAGAACTCAAAAGAAATCTTAAGTGACCCACGATGAGAAAGAGGACGTTGAGAGCACCAAGAAGGAAATAAAGAAAGATCCCGCCACCTCAATGACGGAAGTAATTGGTCCTTCATCATCTGAGAAAGTTTTGAAACCTCGAGGTAACGAACAAAACCTTAAACACTCTTTTGATTCTAATCCTTTTGCTCATGTACCTTTTCTTAGTAGGTTTGCCAAAACCAAGAAGAATGAATCTGATCAGGCCATCTTGGAGATTTTTAAGAAGGTACAAATCAACATTCCTTTGATTGAGTGCTTGAAGCAAGTGCCAAGATATGCCAAGTTTCTGAAGGAGTTTTGCACTACAGGGAGGCAGACTCGTGATAAGGAGGTGGTGAAAATGAATGAGACAGTCTCTGCTGTCATCCAAAAGAAATTGCCACCAAAGCTTAAGGATCCAAGGAGTTTTTCTGTTCCTTGTGTGATTGGTACCAACAAATTTGATAATGTCAAGCTAGACTTAGGAGCTTCAATTAATGTGATGCCTTATAGTCTTTATGCTTCTTTAGAGTTAGGTGTACTTAAAAGTGATAATGTTGTTATCCAATTGGCTGATCGATCTAATAAGTATCCTAAAGGATACGTTGAGGATGTTCATGTGTAGGTGAATCAACTCATTTTTCCTGCTGACTTTTATGTCCTTGATATGGAAGATTCACCCCTAAATTCCACTCCATTGCTTTCAGGGCGCCCACTTATGAGGACTGCAAGAACAAAGATCAATGTTTATGAGGGAACACTAACCATGGAATTTTATAATGAAGTTATACATTTCAACATCTTTGAAGCCATGAGGTATCCATTGACTAACATTAAACCCTGTTTTTCTATTGATGATATTGATTCACTTGCGCAGAGGTTTATGGAAGCAATGGAAGAGGATGAGTTGAAAGTAATGCTCTCTCAAGGAGTTGGTTATACTGAGAATGGAGAATCCATTTCTAGGGCTGAGTTAGAGAAGGCTGAAGAGCCCATTGTGATCAAAACCGTAGCCTCCCTTGAGACTCGACCCATATTACCAAGGTCTATTCCTCCTTTGTCCCTTCCTATTTCTACTAACAAAATGTTACCTTCAGTGATACAGGCCCCTACACTTGAGCTTAAGGTTTTTCCATATCACTTGAAGTATGTTTTTTTGGAGGGGGGGACAAGGAGACGCTGTCTATTATTATATCCTTGAATTTGGAGGAGGACCAAGAGAAGAAGCTTGTGGACATTTTGAAGAAGTACAAAACCGCCGTTGGTTGGACTTTGGAAGATATCAAGGGAATTAGCCCAGCCATGTGCGTCCATAGAATCCTATTGGAGGATGGTGCCAAACCCACCAAAGAGGCCCAAGGATGCCTACATCCACATATGATGAAGGTAGTGCAAGATGAGATAAAAAGTGACAAAACTAGAAATGAATTCAAGGTGAATGGCCATCGCTTGAAGCCTTACTATGAGGCTTTTGAGGAGCACACTGTGGAGGATGTACCCCTTCTAGAGGCGCCACTCACAAATGACTAAAAACAATTTACAAAGTCTAGGTTGAAAAATTGTAAACATTAAAGCGCTGCTTAGGAGGCAACCCAATTCAACCGAAGATGTGGAGGAGCCATCAACACAGATTTGCATTCTCTTTCTCTCTTCAATTTACTTTGGTTGATCTTTATATGTTATTTGTTTTGTGCGATTTTTGTAAATACCTTGCCCATGTTTATATTCTATATTACATGTTTATTCTGATATACATTGAGGACAATGTAGGATTTAAGTGTGGGGGAGGGATTTACATCTTTTTGAGTCATATTGTTGTTTTTTTTAGGACACCTTCCAGCTCAATGATGAAACTGGTTCTTAAAATAGATGGTTTTTAAAAGAGTTTGAGCATACTTTTAAAGATAAAACAAGAAATGGATTCGATTTGCTTATATTGTAGTCATACTTGGAAATTTTGATGCACATTAGCCTTGATTTGAGTAATATATTGTCGTAGAGTGAAGCATGGAGACACATTGAATGATACTTGCATAATTTCACAATATTTGTGAGTTTTTCGAGCCTTATAATTGATTCATTATGCATATCAATTCAAATACTCTTCTGAGTGCATCTTGTGAATATAATGTTTTCTAGAACTTACTTTAGAACTGCTTGAGACGATCGTACATGTTGAAATTTGGAGAAGACGGAGGCAAATTAGGATTTTACCACCATGACTAAATGGCCTTTGTCCTGATCGTGATTTGACTCTTAGATAGCCTTTTGAGCCTGAAGTAGCATATTTTCTTCATTAACCCATAATCACTTACCCTTATGAATTTAAACACTTTACCTACCCTTTTTCCTTGGAACTAGTGAGCTTGGATCTTGTTTATGTTGATTTGTAACGTGGAGATGGTGGAAAAGCATAAGTGTGGGGGAATTTCATGTTGTTCTAAGGTGGTTGTGAAAAGATTTTTTAAAAAAAAAATGAGATAAAAGGGGTAGTAGGGACATGAAAAGAAGTGTTGTGATTCAAAGAATACAAATTCTGAAGAGTTGGGAGCATTATTAGTCTTTCAAGTAAGTTGAAAGCCAAAGTGATGAAATCAGCCCTAGAGTGATGGAAACGTGGTACTTAATAATGATAATCTATTTATGACATTTTTTAATGTTTTCTAGTTCTGAGGAAATTTTGTGATATTCTTTCTCTTCTTTCTTATGAAACCTTGACCCCTTAGCCCTATTACAACCTTTTCAAAGACCTCTTGATCCTTTGATGTTCTGTTTTTGATGTGGAAAGTGAGTGCACAAGTAAGCCTATGGTTTAAACTGTTTTCACAGGTGATTGAGTGATTAGTATAGCTAACACCACATTTAAATGAGTGAAAACCATAGTGATGCATTGTGAGAAGTAAAATTTGATACTATTTGTGCATTAACTTGAGGGTGGCATATTACACTTATACTTGGCTGATTATTCACACACACACGCTCAAAGTACGAATACTATATAATCTTAATAACTTCGTGGCTTGTTTTTTAGGTAAACTTGTGCTCTCCCTACTTTATTATGCCATATTGCCTAAAGGATCCCTAAGATGTAAGTTGGAAGGATTATAGTCATTTAATTTGTGCTATGTCATTGTGCTGTCATTTAGTTAGTTTCTGCTATTTCCCTTGAAATTCTACTAGGTTACATACTGTTTTGTTTTGCTAAGGGACTAGCAAAAGGTAAGTGTGGGGGAATTTGATAGGAACACTTTGTGTGATGTTTTTAATGCCTTTCCTACCCTATTTAGCTTTGTAATTCTCTTAACTTTGTTAATTTGAGCTTAGTTTCTATTTTAGTGTTTAGAGAGCTTGTGAACGTGGGAATGGTAAAAGAAGGTGAAAAAATGAGTTTTCCTAGTTACTTTAGGAAATCTAAGTGGATCAAGAAAATAGTCTTATCATTCTAAGAAACTTTTCTAATTTGGAAACTTGCCTTTTTGATATCTTTCCTTGTCTAATTATGGAAAATTTCTTTATTTATTATTTTCTTATTTCTTTGTAGGGAATTTCCACCTTGGAATTATTTGGATGATGTGTCAAAACACGAGAGAATATTGGAGTCCACTAGGGATCCTATGCGAGCCATTTGTGTATAAGAACCCTAATGCACGCATTTGTACTTGATCGCATGTATCTGGACATGTTTAGAAGCTTGAGGAGTTTTTGGTTCAGCTTGGGAAGAGATCTTTGCGCATAAGGAAAGAAAATCAAGCCAAGAATTCGGCCACCTCAATTGTGCTTGAAATTTAAAAGCCGAAACCCTAGTTTCTCTTCTACTCGTGCACAGCCGAAACCCTAGTTTCTCTTGTACTTATACAAAACTGAAACCCTAGTTTCTTTTCTACTTGTGCACAGTCGAAACCCTAGTTTCTCTTATACTTGTACAAAACCAAAAACCCTAGTTTCTCTTCTACATGTTCAAAACCGAAACCCTAGTTTCTCTTCTACTTGTGCACAGCCGAAACCCTAGTTTCTCATATATATATATACAAAGCCGAAAACCCTTTTGGAGGGATCTTTTTCTCTGGATCTTTTTCTCTAACCGGAGGCTGAGTTCTCTACTCCAAATTCAAGAAGCAAGAGGCTGAAACACTCAACCATTCCATCTCCAATCGTGAGCACATAAGGACTTCTCCAAATTGTGTTTTCCTTCATCCATCATCGTAGCCGTGAGGATCATCACCATCAACATCTCAAGCTTCCTTGATAATGTTGAAAAAGTGTAACCCTTATAACTATTCTTTTTAATTGTTTCAAACCTGGTTGTTATTGGTTTAAAGAATACTGTGTTGGATTCTTATATTAGAGATTATTATTAATTCAATGAGTTGGTTAATTTTCAGATTTATTCTTTGATGTTTTCGAAATGTTCATGATATGTAGATATATGAATTCGTGATCTTTATTACATATGTTGAATTTTCTATTATGTTATATTGAAAACTTTGATATTGCAATTCATTGAAGCCATAATCACACTTTCGATCACCTAATTGATCTGGAGTACGATTTAAAGTGGTAAAAACTATGAACAATTGTCAATGTTCTGAAAATTGTATGTTCTTTATCCATGTTGAATTTTCGGTTCTGTTATATTAAAAACTTTGATATTGCACTTCATTGAAGCTATAATCGCACTTTCGATCACCTAATTGATATGGAGTACGATTTAAAGTGGTAAAAGCTATGAACAATAGCCAATGTTTTGGAAATTGCATGTTCTTTATCCATGGATTTTTTTTCATAGGAATAAGGAACAAGTTATTGAATCATAATTCATTTTGATCTTAATGATTTGTTTAAGTAATTGTAAGAATGTGCTGAGTATTAACTTGATTGCTTAAACAAAATAACTAGCTGATGGACTTTTCTAAGCTTAGAGATTATATAAGAAGGAATTTATAAAATGAACGATCTCTTTAAGCTTGCACTTTGATTCAATTCTGATATGCGATTGAGGCATGAATTCGTTGTCAACATTGAAACAATTTGATTAGTCATTTAACAAATTTGATTTTCTGAATTGTGAGAGAAAATGATCAATTGTAAATAATTGTTCTTTAATTTCCTTAGTAAAATTCGTTAAAAAAATTAGCTCATTAAAACCCCCTAATTTTGTGTAATATGTTAATAGAAGTAGATTTATATTTGTTTATAAACTGCTAATTAAACCAACTAATTCTTTTTTTTTGTTATAACTCTTTAATGTAGGAGTACCCGCAATCCTCGGCCAATAACAATACCCTACTAATCACTTTACTACAATCTTTTGCAGGGTTTGTTGATAATTAAAATTAATGGGTCATCAGGTTCTCTGTTTTGTTTTCCTCTGTTGGTTTATGTCCATGAGTTGTCTTTTTGAGTTTTGAATAAAATCGACGTCTCTTTTTTCCCAACTTCTCTTTCATATGCACGGTGCCTCGTTTTTATGGATTTCAATTCTTTCAATTTTGTGTGGGAAAGTAGAGACAAGTTATCTATATCCCAACCATAAAATTTCATCTTAAGGTTAAAGTTATGCCATATCACATAAAATCTCTTTGAAAATATTATTTCCTAATTTCTTACTGATTATACCTTAATTACTTTCTTTTTTTTTTAGAATCTTATGCCTTAATTATTAAATGTAGTGTAAATACTACTTATATAAAGCATAAAAAGGCATTTTACTAGGTAACACACAAAAGTTTCATCCCCACTTACCTTATCAAAGTTTCATCCCAACACCTAATCAACAACCACACAATCATAATAGCAAAAACAAAAAGAAAAATAAACACAAGAATTTTAACATGGTTGGATACAATTCTTTGCCTAACTTTTGGATGGAGAAAAGTTGCTAAAACTTACTACACACTTTTTCTGGACAAAACCGTGTGAAAACTCTTCCCAAACAATACACACTTTTTTTTAGGCAAAATTGTGTGAAAACTATTCATAATCTCAAAACCCAAACCTCAATACACTTAATGTTCACTCAACCCGTATATCCTTGTAAAACCCTATTTTACAAGTTATATTGGTGTTTGGTTTGCTATACTCTACATCTGACCAACTATACTTGCTTCATGAATAAGGTGAGAGACTACTTCTCTTGATGCCCATATTTATAGTCTTCAATAACTTACCCACTAAGTTGTTTTCTCACCAAGTAGCTTGTTTTTACCCTAAGTAACTTCGGAATCCACACCAATAAATTATGAGTGAACAAATACCAATATTGATCAAGCTGTTGTTGGGTGGGGTTCACCTTCACCCAAAAAAAATCTTTCTGTTTTAATAGGGCCTTCAATAACGTTTAATCATATTTTGGACTTAATCATATTTATAGTCTTCAATAATTTTCTTTACTTTTCTTTGATTACAATTTAGTAAGAAAAATCTCGGAGATATTTGCACCATAAAAGATACCAATTTTTCCAACCTTGATCTTCTTATATTTAAATCTCATTTTTATGGTTGATGTGTGTAAAACATGTGAAAAACGTAACAATTGGGTCCCAGAAGCCAGTTGTTGTGAAGTGACCTAATAGAGCACATGTGAGATACCAAAATTACCCTTCAACATTTCATCTACCCTAACTTCAAAAACTACAGTCAAAGAAACCCATTTTTAGCATTTCCTCTTTGTCATTCCTACTTCTTTCTTCTTCTGCTTCTCTTGCTTCATTCCTCTTCTCTTCCTCCTTCAGATTCCTCTTCTTCCTTCATTTTTTATTTTATGTTTTTCGTCATTCTTGTTCATCATGCTTTTCATCCGCAGCATTCTTTCATCACCTTCGTTTGCCACCTAATTTCGCACCTAAGTCTGCCATCTTCATTGTTCTATTTAATTTCTAGATTTCTTCATTTTCTTCTTCAATCTTCCATGGGTTCTAGAATAGGAACGAGAAGCAGTAATGTTTTTAGGTGTGGGCATCCTCCATGGTTACTCACATCATGGACTGATAACAACCCTGGTCATCGATTTTTTGGATGTCATAATCATGGTGTAACAAAATCTTGTCAGTACTTTGAATGGTTTGATCCACCAATGTGCAAACGATCAAAGCAAGTAATCCATAGGCTTCTGCGAAGGATTTCCAAATTGGAAAGGAATAGATCCGATTATGATGAAAGTTTCATTGGTAGTAGAAATGGTGATGAATCGTTCGTTACATCAGGTGTTCAATTAATTTGATCCAACCATGAGGCATATGTTGTCTGCAACCATGGAACAAGAATGGTGCATGATCTAGCTAACCAAACTACTAGGAAGAGTATAAGTTTCTATTGTTGTTTTTGGGTATGGGTTTTTTTTATGTTTACTATTTCATTTTGTTGATTGTTGCTTCATATGATTATTTTGGGAAGAAGATGCTAAGTGAGTTATGATGTTTAGTTGTTGATTTGGTTTAGTGTGTTGTATCTTGGAAGACATTTTAGCTAATGAAATAAAAGCATTTTGCAAAAATTGTCTACTATCATGTTTTGATACTTGTGTTGTGTGTGCTCTCTTTGTACCCTATTTTGATAATCCACTGCACAATCCAAATTGGTGCAAATGAAACAATACCATAATAGACAATGTAACAATTTTTTAATAGCTAAAATTTCAACTGATCATACATAAGTGCAATCTTCATTGCTAAAAATCTCACATGATCAAAAGTGCAATACATGAGTCTATCCAAAAAGAACAATGAGAGGCTAAGTCTGTTACATCAATTGGGTCCAAAACAGACCAATCAACTAATCCATTAATAAACACGATGACAAATCATAGTCAAAATAATCCATCCAAAAACTAATATTGTTACATCAAAGTCACATGAACTACCAAAATTTGTTACAACAAACTCACATAAACCACAATCAATTCTCTATTACATCAAACTCACATAAACCATAATCAATTCACATCAAAGTCATATCAAAGTCATGTTTTCGTAGTAAGTTGGGGTGGGGTTGCTTGTGTAGCTGGTTGGATTGGAGGGGCTGCTTGTGTAGCTAGCTAGACTTGAGGGGTTGCTTTTGTAGTTGGCTGGACTGGAGAGGTTGCCCATGTAACTGACTGGACTGGTGGGTTTACCTGTGCAGATGGTCGGACTGGTGGAGTGCTTGTGTGCCTTGTTCTTATTTGAAGCTGTAAAGAGTATAGTCTTTGTGTCCATTTATTGCTCCTTGGCTGAGATGACCACTTGCCTACAAATTGAAAAATACATGTGACAGTAGATTCCAACTCAGATATAATCCATATATATATAAACCCAATTTACTCAAAGTTAATAACATAAAAATATTCTAAAAAGGCTGATAAGAATATAAGTTACAATTTCTTGAGATCTTGGTTGGACTGGTGTAGGGCTTTCCCTCTGTGTTGCACTATCATCAACTCTGCTTGTCCTAGGTTCAAATATTCCATCTCCCTAGATAGAACATAAATAATAGGTCAGAGAGTTGTTCGTCAAAGTATTAGCATTATGTGACCATTTTCACCTATTGTCTATTCTTCCTCACTTGAAGCTTTTATCTAGGTTGCACTAGCTATTGCTCATTCTTTCTTTTATTGGTAGCCTGCAAAGCAAAGTAGATAAAAATGTATTAATACTCGAGTAAAATATTCAAAACATTTAAACAATGCATGCGAAAATAGTTAAAACACTTACACTTGGAATTTGAGTTGTAGAGCTTCTTTTTGAGGTTGTACCCGTATTGCGTCCCTTACAACTCATCTTGTTATGACCCATCCCCTGACAAACACTAAATGTTATAGTATCACCTTCTTGTCCTTCCTTAGTGATATGATCCACGCTAAGAACTAAGAAATTGATGGATCAAGAAGACTTCTAAGATCGTTTAGAAGCAGATTTATGTGAAACTGCGACCCGTTACTTATACTGAAGCAAGAACCTTGGTATAATGAAGACTGAAACCACGACCCGTTGCTTATATTGAAGTAAGAACCTTGGTATAATGAAAATGCCGCAATCAATTATGGAAGGATTGATTGATAAGTCGAAGATGAACGCCACGGAGACTCCAATAAGTTCAGAAGTTCTAAAAGAATCAAAGAGAATTTTCTCTCACAAAGTATGAATCAAATCTGAATTGTGTTATTCCAAAAAGCCAATAGCTATTTAAATACATGAGAATTTATAACCAATTAGAAAAAAGAAACTAAGGAATAGGTTTCATACTAGAATTCTGGTAACTGAATTCTGGTAACCTAAAATCCAAATAAGGAAAGTACCTAACTTGGCATGCAAGCCTTACAATTCAGCAATTAAATTAATAAGGAAACATTTTAAGAAAAAATAATAAGAAAAATTGCAGCCACCCATTTTCCTTGATGAGCCAACCAAAACAAGTAAGTCTCCAATTTTGGGAAACTAAGATTTTAATTCATAATCTTTGAGTTGCTAGATTATTCCAAAGCTTGAATTATGGAAACCCATCCTTGTGGATCACGTATAGCATCATCCTTGGGCCCCCAAAGATGGTTCTTAGACTAAATGTGTTGAATCAGCCCATTGAGAGTTTCTTTGAACCTTTTAGCTTGAGCCCTTGTAACTGGACCAATTGGAACTTGAATAGGATCCACCTCCCATTTGTTAGTTGTGCCCTCATCACTTAAGGTCCCTAATCCTTTTTTTCTTCAGACTACCTATTAGTTTCCTAAATGGAGGTGGGTTTGGTGGTTCATCAGATGTTTTGGGCCATAATGATGGGCCATTAAGTGGCTCAATGCTAAGGTCATAGGAAATAAGGTAATACCCAACGTGGTAAAGCTGCTTGACATAACCCTTAGGTTGTTCTCTATTGGCATATATTGCACTTATGCTATTCTTGCATGGGATCCGAGTGACATCCCATTTGAAGCATGCACAAGTGTGTTTTGCTAAGTCGATGGTATATGTGTTACTTCCACTCTCAACCTCATACCTTTTACCACCAGACAGTAAGAGTACACAATCCCTTGAGGCCAACTTCAATTTCTATAGTTTAGCTTGTATCTTTAGACATAGTGGCCCTTCATGCCTCCCCATCCAAGCACTTTTTTTAACAAACTTACCCATAAGTTTCTTCCTTACAGTCTCCAAAATTTTAATTATAGGCTGGTATCTAGCTGAAAGGATGAAACTATTAAAGTTTTACACAAATTGTTGAGAAGCATATCAAACTTGGAATGTGGCAATAATGCATACTTAGACCAGAACCTAAGTTCATGCTTCATCACCTATTTGTAAGCATTGTCATCCAATTCCTTCATTTTTCCAATATGAATCTCAAACCAATTTTTAGTTGTTAATTTTGCTGCTGCTCACAAAAGGTGTTTCAACTCTTGCTTTTTGAAAGTTTTTTTTTTCATGTTTCCATATATATGCATAAGGCAGAATCTGTTAGCAGTTGCTGGGACCACATCTTCAAATGGTGGCAGTAAGCCCTACCCATTGTTTGAGAAATTACACTTTGTCATTTTCGAAAATTTGAATTTTTTGACATAACCTCCCTCTATCTTTTTTTCAGTAGTCAACCATTTGCTTTTTGGTCAACAATGAAGTCCACTCAATGTTTTTATTAAAAACCCAAAAATACTCTTACCCTCATTTTTTTATTTCATCCACACCTTTTTTTTTTCTTTTCAGATTCAGCTATTAAAATTATTCACCTTGGAGTTAGAAGAGTTGGAATAATCGGATTTCAAACAATCTCTTATCTCCCTCATTATTTCCCTCCCCTTTTCCTTATTTTTCCCATAAACCAAACATGACTCTCCCATGAATCAAGCAAAAATATCTATTGAAAACTCATTAATCAAACAAATAATACCCAAAATTCAATCAAAACAAGCCCAAAAAATCGAACCAAACACTGCATAACTGATCCACAAATCAAAACTCCTTAATTAACCCATCATTTGAATCCAGTTTAATCCCATTTTCAGCCTTACTAGTATACATATTTCCAATTAAATCATTGAACTCAACGCCCACATTCAAACTAGATCCCTTCTTTGCAAACTAATTGTTATTGTTAATTTTAGTAGAGAATAAGTTGGTTGCACCGTTAAATGATAGATCCTCCACACCAGATCCCTTCTCTTCGTCTCTAAATATTGAAAATGGCAAAGCACCTTGAAGCTTGACCCACTGAGTTCGAACCTTCTGCGATGACTCGACCCGACTCGGGGTCAAGCCAGGCTGAGTCAACTCCACCATGGGTATGATCTGCGAAGAACCCAAAAGGATCAGAAGGTTTAGAGGTTAGAGTAGAAGAGTTAGGGAGAGATTCGGTATGGGAGAGGACAGTGGAAGAGTTGACGAAATCTTCCTAATCTTCATCGTCTTCGTTGTTGTTTTTGATGGTTATAGTGGTGGTAAAGAAGAAATTTGAATCGTTAATGGGGCTGGAAATAGAGTTATTAGTGGGATTTGATGTGAACTTGAAGTCATTAAAACCCTATTCATCGTCGTCTTCGGCTTGGTTCTCTACCATAGCTCAACTTCCTCTTATTAACAGTATCCCCTAAAACAAGGCCATAATCCTTTTTAGAAAAAACAAGCCCATCAACTGCTCTTTTACCATAACATTCATCCATGTATAAAACAAAGGCCCTTAGATCTGCAATGATATAAGGAATGTTTTCCCACACTACACAGTCGAATTTTTGCATGGAGTGAGGAGAGAGAAAGGTGGGAGGTGATTGTAATGGAGAAGTAAATAAGAAGAAAGAAGGTAAAGAGAAAAGAAAAAAATAAATTGTTATACAAGGTTAATCGTGTATTTTTATCATTTACATTAGATGTTAACGAATTTCGTTTGGTCAAACTCAATCAAAGTAGGTAAGTATAATTTCCTAAACAATAGGTAGGTAAGTGTCAAGATGCTCAAATGTCAAGTTGGTTTCTATAATTTTTCCTTAAATTTATAGTGAAATTGAAAGCCACGATGATAAATTTGGATATGGGTCTTATCTATTTGATGATGTGATATTCAATTTCACTATGAACTTGATTCAATTTCAATTCTCAAATTGTAAATTGAAAGAATTCAAATCCAAAAATATCTACTTAATGTGCTATGTTTTTCTCTATGGTAACATGGTTCTGTTAGAAAGACAATATGATGATGAAAATACTATTTAAATACTATTATTAATCATCTTGGTCCTTAGAGTTTGAATAAAAAAGAAATTGAGTAGATAATTTATTCCTTTTGGTATATTGGTTAGAAAAGGAATAAAACTTGAGTTTTTTATATGGAGGATCCAATAGGCACTGAATGTCATACATTCAAGCCCCTTAATTTGCATACGTTAATCATTTAGCCTTGTTACAATTTGATCTTTTGCAGTGTTTTACATGCTTTCAAGTTTCCCAAGAGGAATGCAACAAAACCCATCATTTCTAGACTGTTAAAGATAAATTTATCATTTTGCTAAGTCATGTTGTCACTAGCAAATGGTGAAAATAAGTTTCACTAAATTGCCGAAATTGCCCGTACAGATCAGCTATTTTTGTGGAGTAAACTGTATTGATTCAAGAAGAACCAAGAGATGAACCATAAATGCTTGGCTTTGGAGGTATGGGACAGAGCATATGAGCAGCAGTCAAAATGCCCGACCTTGGAGGCATTGGATAAAGTATATGAGCAGTAGTCAAAATGCTCGGCCTTGGAGATATAGGACTGAGCATATGAACCTCAGTCAAAATGCTCGGCCTTCAAGATCTTTAACGGGGCGTGGGCTTTCATAGTTTCTTTGGTCGTTGTTTTTCTTTCTTTTTGGCCCATAGAAGACTTTTGTGTTCTTCTTCCACATTTTGGGCCTATGAGAGTCTTTGGGCAATTTCCTTTGCTTTGGGCCCACAAAAGCCTTTGGGTAATTTCTTTTGCTTTGGGCCCATAATTTCTTTTGCTTTAGCCCACAAAATCCTTTGGCTTTACCTCAAAACACTCTGTGGAGATATTCAATGCTAGAGTGTTAGGTCGTTCTAGAATATTCTTTGGGGCATTTAATGTTGAGGCGTGCGCTGTTGTTTTGGGGAATGTAAAGGTGGTGCATGCGCTTAATGGTATGCCTTTAACCGTCTTAGGGAACGAAACGGTGGCATATTTCCTTGATTATGCCAAACATCGTGTCTTTACAGTTAGGGTGGAGTTAATTTCCCTCGTTAATCACACCCAGCTTCTATATAAGAGAGGAGTTTCCTCTCATTTTTTCACTTTACTTCATTTGCATTCAGAGAGAAAATTTTGTGAGCCCTCGGAGTCAACCAGAGTCTAAGATTCTTTGGTCGTGTGAAGGAGATTCGAGGTGTGAAGCTTGCCCATAGTTGGTGTTGAAGTGCTTGGAATTGTCATGGTGATTTGCCTTATTGGTGAGTTCTCCCTATCCTATTCTTACAATGTCTTCAGTAGGTAGTCACCGCGATAGATTTAGTGGTAGTTGTAGTCATAGTGAGGATAGTGAGGCGCTGTTTAAAGAGTTGGATAGGACCATGGGCTTAGACCGAGTCTCTAATGAGTGTAAGGCCTCATGAGATGATAATGCCTAAGAAGAACCATTGGTAGTGGTTCCCTATGAGGTTGGGGAAAAGAAAGAGGATTCTTCTTCCGATGATGATAAGGACAACATTTTGGCAAAGTTCAGGGGGATATGAGGGTGGAAGAGAGGGTAAAGTGGTCATTTAGGGTAAATTTTGTGCCAAATAAGCTGGAGGTAGGGGAGCTCGAGGTTGTTAAGCATGAATACCGGATTCTTGATGAGTACGTTTTGAGGAATGCTGGTGTAGAGGAGAGGGTTTGCGATGCCAGCCCGAGCCAAAAACCTTTAAGATATGTGTATATGCTCAACACTTGAAAGCCAGGCTCAGATTCCCTTCAAGATATGTCTATAAAGACCCCAGTCCCTGAGGGAGTCCTTTGTGAGAAGATAGAGGTAGTGACTGCTCAAGCTAGGGCGCAGCTAAGACGTCCCTCAGTTCAGGAGAGAGCTTGGTAACACTATATTAATGGGGATGGGATAGGAGGCCCGTGGCCTTTTCCTTGAACCTTGGGGTTGCACTGGCTGCTTCCCAGACTAGGCAGCCCTCTTCTTCTCTTGGGTTATCTTCCTTGTCTTCTCTCTGGCTCTGGCTGTAGTCTCCATCTCTGCTCAAGCAAAAAACACAAGTGTAAAGCCAAAGCATAAAGAAGTAAAGTAAAGTATAAAAATGCAAAGTAAAGCATAAAGAAGCAAAGTATAAAGAAGCAAAGCAAAGCATAAAGAAATAAAGCAAAGCATAAAAGTGCATATGCAACGTTACCACTCTCTATTGTTCCCTCTAGACAAAGATGGCAGAGGTCGCGCTTTACCAACTCCTCATAAAGAAATAAAGTAAGACATTCACGTCAAGAGGTGCGACCACTATAGCCTTCAGTGTCTCCTGCTCGCGGTGCAGGAGGTGAGGCTTCTTACATTTGCCCGCACAATCCAGGCTCCAAGAGAGTGGAACCCCAAAGCTCCTCTCTCTGTGGACGAAGAAGAAAGACTTCTTCCACTTCTTGATCGATGAAGGATTTTTCTTAAATAGCCCTCCCTTTTCCCTTGAGCTGATCACGACCCACCCATGTTGGCCGTGCTTACTTATCTTGAAGTGGGCCTTAAAAATGTTGATATTCATCAGCCCCTTCATCTCCGAGCAGATGCAGATGAAGGCCAAAATCAAGCGCACTAAGTTAGGCACCAACTGGTATAGTGCTATGTCAAAATACCTTAGCACTGTGCAAAAAAAGGGGTGGAGTGGAAACCTAAGCTCGACCCTCATGTGTTGCTTGTAAACACATATTTCATATGGCACGTGGCTCGAGAAGATGTCACATGCTCTCTCTCCAACCCCAGCCGACCTGAGGGTGTACTCCTCAAGGACATGATACACCTTCCAGATAACCTCGAGTTTACCTTCCTCTAACTGGTTGGGTACAGAGTTAGCCGCGAACGTCCATTGAACCCTCTCCTCCACTCACACCTCGATCTCCCCCCCAAAAAAAGCACTCCTAAATCTCCGACTGACTTCGAGCATTCTCAATCTCAATACTGACTCTAAGGGCTCTCAAAGTTTTCTCTGATTGCTAATGAAGTGAAGTAAAGAAAATGAGAGGAGATTCCTTTCTTATATAGAAGCACATGTGTGATAAACAAGGATAATTAACTCCCCTACAGTTATAAGGAAGCAACGTTTGGTATAACCGAGGTGTCGTTACATTCTTTAAGGCTCCCTCAGTTATAACAACACGACACTTTGTATACCTGAGGTACCATTACATTCCCCAAACCTCCCTTAACTATGGAGAAAATAGAGCTTGGCATTACCAAGGCACTGTTCCACTCCCCAAAGCGGCAAAAGACGAACCATCAATGATGAGCGCCGCCATTGCACTCGAAACGAATGCACACGCCTACCATTTAATGACCCCTAATTAATATCCTGAAGAAGTCAAATACTCCCATATTAAAGTACCCCCATAGAGAATCCCTAAAAAGGCCTAAGGCGAGAGGCCTTCTATGGGCCCAAAAGAAATAAGTCTTCCAAAGGCCCAAGGAAAAAGGCCTTCTTTGGACTCAAAATAAAGAAGCCTTCTATGGGCCCAAAGACAAGAAACCTTTCAAAGGCCCAAAACAAGAAGCCTTCCAAAAAGCCAAAAGCAAAAGGCCTTTTAGGATCTCCAAGTCTTTGCATATTGACCGCTGCACAAATGCTCGAACCAGCATCTCCATGTCTGAGCATGTTTATAGATGCTCAAATGCTCGGATCAATGTCTTCAAGAACGAGTATATTAACTGCTGCTCAAATGATCGGTCTCGTATCTTCAAGTTCAAGCATGTTGACAACTGCTCAAATATTCAATCCCATGTCTCCAAGTCCGAGCATGTTGACTACTGCTCAAATGCTCGAACCAACGTCTCCAAGTCCGAGCATGTTAACTACTACTCAAATGCTCGAAAAAATATCTCCAAGGCCGAGAATGTTAACTACTACTCAAATGCTCTGATCAACGACTCCAAGCTCGAGTATATTGACTGTTGTTCAAATACTCGGCCCCATGTCTCCAAGTCCGAGTATGTTGACTGCTGCTCAAATGCTTGGACTAATGTTTTCAAGACCGAGCATGTTGACTACTGCTTAAACGCTTGGACCAATGTCTCCAAGACCGAACATGTTAACTGCTGCTCAAATGCTCGGTCCCACATGTCCAAGTCCGAGCATGTTGACTACTGCTCAAATGGTCAGAAAAACGTCCCCAAGGCCTAGCATGTTGACTACTGCTCAAATGCGCAGTCCCATGTCTCCAAGTCCGAGCATGTTGATTGCTACTCAAATGTTCAGACCAACATCTTCAAGGTTGAGCATGTTGATTGCTGCTCAAATGTTCATACCAACATCTTCAAGGCCAAGCATGTTGACTGCTGCTTAAATGTTTGGTCCCACGTGTCCAAGTCCGAGCATGTTGACTACTGCTCAAATGCTCAAAAAAACATCCCCTAGGCCGAACATGTTAACTGCTGCTCAAATGCTCGGACCAACGTCTCCAAGGCCGAGCATATTGACCGTTGCTTAAATGCTCGGTCTCACGTCTCCAAGTCCGAGCATGTTGACTACTGCTCAAATCCTTGGACCAACGTCTCTAAGGCCAAGCATGTTGACTGTTGCTCAAATGCTCTGTCCCATGTCTCCAAGTCAGAGCATATTGATTGCTGCTCAAATGTTCGGACCAACCTCTCCAAGGCCAAGCTTGGTAACTATTGCTCAAATGCTCGGTCCTACGTGTCTAAGTCCCAGCATGTTGATTGTTGCTCAGATGCTCGGACAATCATCTCCAAGACCGAGCATGTTAACTGTTGTTCAAACGTTCGGACCAACTTCTCCAAGGCCGAGCATGTTGACTGCTGCTCAAATGCTCGGACCAATATCTCTAAAGCCGAACATATTGACTACTACTCAAATGATCGGCCCAATACCCCTAAGATTGAGCTTCGCTATACTTCCTAAAGCACATAAATGTACATAAGAAAGTGGGGGGGCCTTGATAAAGCCAAATATTCACTATCTAATAATCTGATGACACGTGGACATTTCCCCTCCAATGATCGGACGATATATGGATGAGCAAGTGATGAAGCCATCATTCACAGACCTCTCACACGTCAAAGTGTAAGCGTAATTTCAGGGACTGTGTTATCCTTGAACATGCGACAAGACCCTTCGCCGGAGAAGTGAGATTTCAAGGATCACACCATTCCAAGCACGTGGTCAACTCACCCGTGAACCATTATAAAAGGCCTAAGGTATGTAAGACTAAGGCCATCTTTAATTTTTTTTCAAGCTTATCATTGATAACACCAGCATCCCAGCTCCCATTCTCCCAAAAACCTTGCATTGACTTTGGCATCGAAGAGTCCTCGAAGGCACCACCCCCCCTCTTCTTCGACAACTCTTTAGTTCACCTCTTTTTCTTTGTGCATACCATTGGATATCAGACCTCCAGCTTAGCAGCAAAAATCCGGCATCAACAGTCGGTCTTGCTTCAAAATTTATGCATAGACACAGTTTAGATCGTGTGAGAAATATCAGTTCACAGTGAGACAAAGTCTTTTTTTCTTTGAATATCTCTAATTGATCCTTGATTTTCTCTTTACGATTCACCACTTTCTGTTCCTAGGAATTTTCTTTCTAATTATTTTGATCTAATGAGCCGTTATTAATTAAGATTTCAATTTCTTGACAATTCTTTCATTCATTGACTAATGAATTTATAATATTATTGTATAAATAAATTTAACCAATTTAACCAATAGTAGTTTAGATTTAACTAATCTAGTTTTCTGAAGGGCTTTTTATTCCTAATTTATTATCACTAATGCTATTATTTGCAACCCAAGAGGACGAAACAAAGAACTCATAAGTATTGGGTTAGGCTCTTAGGAAGTGACTAACAGATCTCACTAGAAACTTGAGCTAGATTACAAAATTATGTTTCGTCCGACCCAACCCAACCCAATTATATGGGCTAGCTAAGTGCCTGTCGTCATATCTACTACTACCATTTGCCATTTTGCACCTAAAATCATAATAGTACCCTTTTCTTTAACTTTATACTAATGGTCTTTGAAAAAGTATATATCAACGCATTTATTTATTTTTTAAAGGTAAGCTTTTTCTATGCTAAGAAATTTTTTAAATTAATTGATCTTAGAGATTATTTTACTTTTCCAAATAAATTGCTTTGAGCATATGTAGGTCTTTTAGACTTTATAAAAAAATTGATGATTCATAAAAACACTTATAAAAGGTAGGATAAATTCCTTCCTTGTTGTGTTCTTTTTTTTTTTTTTTAAACTATCGAATGGATTATTTAATAAAAAGTACTCATCTGTTATCACTTAAGTTTTAATTTTAAGAATATTTTTTAATTGGTTTGAACTTAAACCCAATAATTTAGATCAGTTGAAAACTTCACTAATAATTTTAAATTTTTTAGTAGTAATGTTAATTTTTGAGTCCACTTATATTGATGTTATCAATAAAACTCTTCAAAATTATCAATAAAATTTCTAATTAATTTAAACTATTGAGTTTAGATCCGAATCGATTAAAACTTTTTACTAATTATAAGCGTAAGTAAAATCCGTTTCTAAATTTTTTATACAAAAATAAAAAATATACATATAACTAAATTAATTCACACTTACCTTTTATTGCCGAGATATGGGACCCAGTTGTTACACATGCATGAATGATGAATGTGAGTATGTGATTATTTGTTTCTATCTTGTCCTGTTCTTGCTTAGCTTACCAGGGAAGGAATCATGTTTTAATTTCTTTCTTAAAAAAAGGAAAAAAAAGAGAGAATAATACCGTTAAGAAAGGCAGAGAGGTCCTAAAAGTTGGAGACTTTAAGGGCACATTTTGTGCTTATCATTTAGCAATTAGCACCACTTTTACAAAAGGGTAATCATAAATGAATGAAGGATCAAACTCCTTGAGATACAATTTTCTTTCAATATATTATTAAATGATGATGTAATATTTACTTAATAGTATTTTTAAAAGAAATCTATCAATTATTGAAAAAATCTTTACCTATGATTTTAAAGATTTTTCATACCAATTTTTTAAGTCGAGTATGGATAGTTTGTTTTTGACTCACTCGAAAAAATATAATTAATACAATACGCGTAAAGTGACTTGTGATATTATTTTATTGTTGAAAAAAATAAAATAAAATAATTTCAGATTGACTTTACTTTTCACTTTAACAAAAAAACATATTTATCAAGTAAAATTTGTTACTCCGTATTAAACAATTAAATAAGATAAAGAATCAAATTAATACAATTGAATACATGCATATTTAACATAGAAATTGTTGCATAGTTACAATGGTATGAAAGCACTTTTCAGTTAGCCATTATTTTTAAATAATTCAATACAGATATAGAAAGAAAAAAAATAATTACATATAAAACTGTCCATACAAATTAGCTCCAAAAAAATATTAAGTTGTTTTGTTTTTTTATTGATACTACTAAAAAATATTTCAATTATAATAATAGGAATGGCAACAAAATTGCTTCCCCGTCTGTGTCTCCGATGGGAATAAACCGGTTGAGAATTTTCTGTTAAGAACTACTAATTAATTAAATTAATAACTATTACATAATATAACATGGGAAATATGATATTAAATATATGTTTCATCCATGTTATGAAAGCACTTTTGAGTTAGCAAAAACATTTTTTAAAAAATAAATCAATACATATGGAAAGGAAAAAATAAGATGATTAAATTTTTTTTGTTAACAACCACTATTTTTTTTTATAAAAAAAATTAATTAAATTAATAACTATTACATAATATAACATGGAAAAAATATTAAATATATGTTTCATCCACGTAAATATTATTCACAAAAAATTATGTATTATCATATTTATGTATTTATAAAATACAAAAAAATATACATATAATCTACTCCCTATGATATTATTAATGAGTTATCAAGGGATGAATAGCAGTTCTTAAAGAAAAAATTTCCTCCAAGCTCATTCCAAACAAAAATTAAGTATCGAGACGCAGAATTTTACCATCCTTAAAAGCTGTTAATGACACTTCTAGTGAATTAATTGTTACGTGTTTTAATAAAAATAATCAATTACTTGTATAATTATAGTACATTAATAATAGTATCTATTTTATTTTTATATATTTTGCAAGTTCATATAATTATTTTTAGAAGTCTTTACTTTTGTCCCCTTTAAAGTTTGTTCTCAAGGAAAAGATGAAAAAGTATATTGGTATGATGTTTATTAAAGTATTAAAGTTTGTTCTCAAATCTTTGAAAACCCGTTGGCAGTTAACCCAGATTGCCAAAACTTCACAATATAATGTCCGAACCAAAAGAAATTTCACATTGGCAATGTGACTCGCCCCTTAAGCGCGGCGTTCCTAACAGTCATTTCTCTACGAAAAAACCTACCGTCTCTCAAAATGGCCGAGTCACCCCCTAACTTGCAGAACACCCAAAGCACCAAAGTTGTTGTTTTGCCCGAGATCCCAATCGAGATCGTTAGCGTAGAAGAGATGGCTCTCATAGAAGCAGCCTTAGCAGCAACTCGGCCCTCTCTCTCTTCCTCTCTATTCCCTTCAATTTGTTCACCTTCTCGCTCTTCAGTGTTGTCTACCCAGTTTCAAAGAAACGCGAGGTCTATTCAGTCAATTACACTATTGTCTAAAAGGAGGTTATCGGATTGTACGGATCCGGATATTGAGGACTCGGGCAATTTGAGGAGTACGCAGAAGAGGAATCGTGTGGATAAGTCGTTTCTCCACAAGTTTAGGAGTAAGAGAGGGTTGTCTGTTACGGATATCACTTCCACGGTATGGAGTTTTTGTTGGGTTGATTTTGCTTTTTTTTGTGATCTCTCAAATGGGTTTGATTTTACATTATGTTTGGAATCAAATGAAAATGAAATTCATTTGCATATTTGAAAAGGCAAATGAATTCTTATGTTTTGTTGTAAAATTCAATTGAATTCCCATATTTTGTATAGAACAAAGTTGAATTCATTATTGTCTTAAAGTTAATCTTTTTGCTGCATATGTTTGAACATGTCATCCTTAGGTTGTTTGTTCTCTTTTTTGGCCTTCTTTGAGTATAAAATTTTAGGGAGTTCTTTAAATTTTCTAGTGTAAGTTGGAGCTTGTGTAATTTAGTGTAACTATTGCTAGACAAAGGAAGAGAGTATTTTTGTTAACAAAAAATCACGATCTTCATTTTGTGGAGTCTATTTGCTTGATTGGATCTGCAACAAGCTAACTAAATTCTGTAATGAATTCATTTTTAAATGATTTTTATAATTATTGTCTTTCCAAACATAAGAATGCATGAAATTGCAAATGAATTCCATAAAATCCATGGTATGGAATTCATTCTATAATTATTGTTGTATGATTTTGTGATGTAGTAGGATTTGAATTATGTCATAGTTTCTAGTTCTGTTGAATGGTTAGTTTGGATATCTTTTGGGTTTTAGGGAATGGCTAGTTATGGTTATGCTCACGGGTCAATTTGGTCTCACAAAGTGGGATTGCTTTGTTTTTACTTAATTTTAGAGTATAGTGGCTGTATCAATTCTAATATCTTGTTCTTTCAGTTTGAAGTTTATATGATTAATGTTTAAACTTTAAAGGTTACATATAAATTATAGTGTAATAGGCTAATAGGTGTTTGTTGGAAACATAATCTATATATTTCATTTTCATAAAGGCTTTGAGGTTACATGCAGTTCAAAATTTTGAATTTAGAGTGAAGTTCAATATTTCCACCTCTTCCCTTTTTAGTGGGTTTAAATATATTATCCTTGTTTGAAGTCATCCATAGATCACTTATTGGCTGGGCAGGCATCATGGAAGTTTGATAAATTCTCTCTCATGATGCTTGTATGTAGTGAGTTCTATGAGCTTAATGCGAATTCCTAATTATTTGATGTTATGAATCTAAAGCCAGATGTTTTTGAAATTAAGGAAACTGAAACAAATGTGTTTCATGCTTTCACGTTCTTTTGTGTTTTCTGTTAATATCAGGAATGGTGTGAAAAACAAATGGAGTTTGTTCTTCTCTTTGGCAAACGGAAAGTGAGTAAAGCTATGAAAGCTGGCAGGGCTCGCCATTTAAAACTTGAACAAGAGGTAAACTCCTAGGGCATGTTTTGGTAACAGTTTTCTGTTTTCAGTTTTCGAAAACTGTTTTTGAAAATGTAAACTAAAAACACTTTTCAGATGTTTTCTGAAGAAAATATGTTTGGATAACTGTAACTCGAAAACTGTTTCCAAAACAGAATGAAATGTTGTTTGGATAATCTTATTTTAAAAACTGTTTTGATACACCTTGTAATTATTTTTAGTTTAAATTTAAAATCTATATTAATTTTATTTATCATATTTACTAAATATTTAAAATAATTAATATTATTTTATTTTCAAAATTTTATTATTTTTATATACTATGGAGGAAGAATGAAACAGAGAAGTGAACACTAATTTTAGGGCTATTTTTCGAAAATTATGTCAGAAAACACCAATTTAGAGTTTTCAAAAAACTGTTTTTGAAAACTGGTATTTTGAAAACTGTTTTAGAAAATTGCTTTTGAAAACTATTTGCTAAACATAGAAAAGAGTTTTTGAAAATTGTTCTTCAGTTTTCAAAAACTGAAAACAGTTTTCAAAAACTGTTTCCAAACATAGCTCTAAACTCTAGATTCTAACTTCTTTACGCATATATTTTCTTTCCATTGCAATTCATTTATAATTTTCTTAGTTCTGGTATAAATAACGATTCCTTATGATATAAAAGTTGATGCACTCTCAATCATCTTCTTAAACTTGAAAAAAAAAAAACTTATCCTTTCTCTTAAATTGTACAAAATTCGTTTTTCTTGATTAAGTACTTCATATGTGACATGTTCTCGTTTGTGAGATTGACATATTGTTAAAGTAAGAATAAGTTCAATGGAATAGAAATATTTCAGAAGCTAGTCATGCAAAGCTAGTATGCTTGTACGCACCACTTGTATATGATGTTTCTTCACTTGTACTCTTGTATTAGTGTTGATCATTGCATGTACTACTGTTTTCTCTGTGCATGTCTGCAGCAGAGAACTGCACACTTAAATGTCACCTTCTATATTCTTTTTTGCATACTTTGCACAATTATGATTAGATCATTGTTTTGTGGGCAGGTTGTTAAAAGAGTCAAGGTTCACATTGAATCAGTTGAAGATAAGTGGGCTCTGAAACTTATTGATTTCATAACTGGTGCAAATCAGTTATTGTTTGAAGGGCTAACACGAGAGTTGCCACTGTGAGTTTTACCATTTCTGGTTATCTGCAACTTCACTTTTTGCTTCACGAGGTCTAAGTAGCTCTCAACCACTAATAGCAGGAGATATTTTGGCATCGGTAACTGGTCGGTGATATAGTTTTATTGGCATGAAAAAAATTACTTGATCAAAAAAAAAAGTTGGCATAAAAGGGCATTGGGTTTGTTTGAGTGTTAGGTTATCTTGTCCTTGATGAAGAATTTTTAGTTTGACAAATGACTCAGACAAGGGTTATTTTTTTAGCGTTCTCCTGAAACTTAGATTTATTCAAATTATTAGATTTTTATATCTTGATTGATTGATTCTTTTTGAAGGGCTTAAAGTGGAAAGGGTATGCTTCTAAGTTGTATCTACCAAATTGCGTTCTATATCAAAGTTCTATTTGAAATTTTTGGGAGAAACACGAATATGCGGAAGCAACTTGATAACGACATTTAATTGAACCACGCATGCACATGAATTTAATGAAAAATAAATAAATAAAAATGAAACGAACGAGTGAACACACAAGATTTACGTGGTTCGATACAATCGTGCCTTGGTAACTAGTTGGTGATATAGTTTTATTGGCATGAAATGGTTGGTGATATAGTTTTATTGCCATGAAAAAAATTTACTTGATCAAAAAAAATAAAAGTTGGCATGAAAAGGCATTGGGTTTGTTTGAGTGTTAGGTTATCTTATCCTTGATAAAGAATTCTTAGTTTAACAAATGACTCAGACAAGGGTTATTTTTTTAGCATTCTCCTGAAACTTCGATTTATTCAAATTATTAGATTTTTATATCTTGATTGATTGATTCTTTTTGAAGGGCTTAAAGTGGAAAGGGTATGCTTCTAGGTTATATCTACCAAATTGCGCTCTATATCAAAGTTATTTTTGAAATGTGGGAAAAACACGAATATGCAGAAGCGATTTGATAACGAGATTTAATTGAACCACACACACGCATGAATTTAATGAAAGGAAAATAAATAAAAATGAAACGAACGAGTGAACACACAAGTTTTACGTGGTTCGATACAATCCTGCCTACGTCCATTGAGAGAATAAACTCATTCTTTACCATGAGAGAAATACAAGAAAATTATATTTGAGTTTTTATCCCTAAAACCAATCCCAAAAAACCTTGTGTGTTCTCTCATATTCCCAATGTACACATATATATATAGCTACTCAAAACTTAATCCTCAAAATACTTGGTCTCTAAGTCAAAAAAGACTTCCTATTCAAGTATCTTTCCCACCAAGATATTTGGTCTCCAAGTCAAAAAAAAAAAAAAAAAAACTTTCTATCCAAATATCTTGTTTTACCCTCAAGTTTCTAGGGTCCCACATCAAGAATATGAGTCATATCCCAACAAATCTCCACCTTGACGAATATTCTTGCCACCTTGAAGATTAGTTGTACCTCTACTTGCTTGTCAATGTGGCAAACAGAAACCATTGGCCTTCAAGTCCACCAGCTACACATAACCCGAATCAGCAAACGGTAATGACTCCACCTGATTCGAAAACACGACCAATGCACATGTGTAGCTATCCCGAGTCAACTTCACTAGTTAACTCTAGAGAGGGACTCGATCTGTCCTCTCCCTTACTTCGTTTATCTTCGTTGGCTTATCATCCATTCCCTTCAACACTTTGGCCAAGCCATGTTGAACAAGGATGTCCTTTACCCTTCTATGGGAACGAGTGAAACTTTATTTTCCATTAAATTGCTCCAATGGTTGTTACTCACCGTCATAATGCGTAAATAACAATTAAATCTCACCTTGAACCATGTGGTTTTGATACCAGTTTGTAGGGACGTCCAATGGATTGTTGCACCTTAGCTTTGATACCAGTTTGTTAGGAAAAACACGAATACGCGAAAGCAACTTGATACCGAGATTTAATTAAACCACACACATACGAATTTAATGAAAAGAAAATAAACAAAAATGAAACGAACAAGTGAATACACAAGGTTTACGTGATTCGGCACAATCTTACCTACATCCATGGAGAAAATAATCTCGTTTTTCACCATGAGAGAAATACAAAAAAAATACGGATTGTGCTTTTATCCCCAAAACCTAATCCCAAAAAACTTTGTACACCCTCCTTCAACCCAAAGAACACTCTTTCACCCTTGTGTCTTGTGTGTTTCCCTCATTTTCCCAATGTACACATATTTATAGCCACTCAAAACTTACTCCTCAAGATACATAGTCTCCAAATCAAAAAAGACTTCCTATTCAAGTATCTCACCAAGATACTTGGTCTCAAAGTTAAAAAAAAAAACTCCCTACTCAAGCATCTTGTTTTGCCCTCTAGTTTCTAGAGTTCCACATCAAGAATATGAGTCATATCTCAACAGAAATTAAGATGAGATATTAAATGGTACTGTTAGTGAGGGTTTTGAACATCTGTTTTAATTAAGAAATGTGCTCGACTGATTCAATTATTGTTCCTCTACTAAAATCTTTGGGTTAGTTCTTATTGAATAAATCCTCAGGATTGTGAAAACTAGTTAGGAAAATGGATTATGAAAGACAAGTATCTCAAATGGGCCATCTTGCCTTAGGCAATTCTATTAGCCATAGTGCTAAGGAGATAGGATTTCAATTTTTTGGTTTGGTTCTGTTTAAAAATTTGATTAGAGATAACGTAATACATTGGTCTATTTTAAGGTTTTTTTTATTATTTTTTTTGAGGGGGGGGATAAGATTTAAATTGATTTTTTTATTTACTCTATATATTTCGGTACAGTTTTCTCTCTCAATGGAACTTGGTGGCCTTTTTGTAAGTCTTAATTCCCTCGTTATAACATCAGCTTAGGGTTTGCACAAGGTGTATGGATGGTGGGAGTCATTGATGAGATTAGAATGCCGGTAGAAGAGGTTGATAGAAGCCCAATACTAGTGGACACAAAGACTCGTGTACGAGACACGCTTCCTGCTGAACCACAAAAGAGAAATGGAAGGTATGCATGCTTTAATTGCATATGTTTGAATGCAATTGAGATGAAGATTTGTTTATCTTTTGAACAACCAGCTTAGCACACTCTTATTCATTTTGTTTCACTTTGCTTATATGAAAATTGTATCAGGATTCATGATTCACATATATATTTGGCAGGCTTCAATTGATGTGCTACAAGTATTTGTGGGATAATCTAGTTGCTGATAGCTTCCCCTCTGGACAGTTTTTTGATTTCTTCTCCTTGAATCCTCATAGTGTCTTGTCCCAACAAATCAGAGAGAACACAGCTAATGCAGGATTTCCTGCACAGGTAAATATGCTCCTCCCTTTCAAATTATTAGTTAGGTCCAACTAGTTTGCAAGAGTCGGTATGACCCCATCATTTCATCATCATTTGATATGTATAAGCACTTCACATTGCTCGGGTTCTTTTTAATGGGATCCAGACGCAACTATAATGTTTCTTTTTCATGGTCTAGTTGGATGCGTTTTTAGTGCTCTCTACAAAGGGGCATTTAGCCATACATGATCGTGATAGGGTGAAAGTAAAGAGTCAGATAAGGTAAGTAATAACTTCGAGTCTTGCTCTTATGTTTGCTTGTTATTTCATTTTTATTGTGCAGACCCTTGAGGACATTATGAGATATTTTAGAAATACATGTAAGATGCTGCCTCCGGCTCACAACCAGCTGCTATTGAGGTCAGAAAAAGACTTGGAGATTTTCCTTTTTTTTCTTCTAATATTTGATTATAGGTTATGGCTGTAGTGCTAGCAGATGTCATTGATATATATTTAGTAAGATTGTGACACAAATTAACGTAGCTTAAGTTGGACTTGAATGCACCTTATGAGTTTAACCAATTCAATTTGATACTAAAACCATCTTACCTGTGTTTCTTCTATGTTCATATACTGTATTTGGTCCTATCTTGACCTGTTTTAACTCTCTGGGAATTAAAAAGACTCTGTTTCCGACTAAATTCGGCCTGAATGGCAGCTTTAAACATGAAATATTTCTGAAAAGGCCATCTTTTCCAACTTCTAAGCTCAGGTTTTCCAGTCTGACTGATGTGCTGGTAACTGTTGTTCAATGATAGCAGGTTTAGTCCCCCTGTGCTTTGGCGCAATGGTAGGACATCCACCCCCTGCCCAGTGAGCTGGGTTTGAATCCCCCTCCCCGTAATGTAATGGTTTCTTCTACTATAAAAAAAATGATGGCAAGTTTCTTATTGAAATGATAAAAACAATACAATTTGCACCTTTGTGGTTTCGCCTTAGTTAAGTTAGCTCGTGTTTTTTTTTGGTACAGATTGCCCTGTGTGGTTTGCCCTTGGTTTAAAAAGCCCCAAACCTCTTTTTTGGGGACAGATTGCCCCTTGTGGTTCGCAACATTAGCACGAGAGGTGGTCCATTAGTTTTTAAGCATATCCATACACACGGAACGCACGTGAAAGATTGCCCCTTGGAAGATGAAGACCTAACTGTAATGACCTTTTTTAAACTTCAAATGTGCAGTTTTTGGTTTTGTTTTATTTTTAAAATAATATATTTAATTTCTTTTGTCAATGTTTATGAGAACAGAACCACATTATGTGCATTCCGCGTGTAAGGATATGCTTAAAAACTAAAAGACCCACCCCCCTTGTGCTAATGTTGCGAGCCACAAGGGGCAATCTGTCCCAAAAAAGAGGTTTGAGGCTTTTTGAACCAAAGGCAAACCATAAGGGGCAATCTGTACAGAAAAAAAAGAACAAGGGGCTAACTTAACCAAGGCCCAACCACAAGGGTGCAAACTGTATTTTGCCTTTTTTGTAAAAAAAAAAAAAAAAAAAAGTTAACTGACTGGTTAGCATTAATAAATAGAAATTATTTTGATGAGGCTCGTGTAGGATATAGAATATATGCACATTGAAGTATTAGGTTACAACCTTACAAGATTTTCATTAGAACACATTTATTGATTTCTTTGGAGCAGGTATGAGTTTCAGAAGGACCATTCTGTTTTGGGTGAGATTGAATTTGAATACAACTCTGATTGGCTCAATGGTCAAATTCATGGTTGTCTTGATTTCTGGATGGGAAAGCGAGAAGCTAGTTACACGCCAGAGGAAGAGCGCTGGAAATGTCGGCAGTGTCAATTTGCTTCTCTCTGTCCCGCAAAACCCAGCCTTGATGTTACACCAAGCTCTTCTACAAGCACCAATTGTAGTAATTCCACAACCTAGAGAAAAAGTTTTCGACCAGCTCCCGAATAACGACGATAACCTTAGCCGCGTTCTGCAAAGTTGCAATTTTTTTAATACATGCTTCTTTGGGTCAGATTTGCTAACAGGTAGATGTGCTATAGTTACTTTCTGTCATTTAAGCACCATTTGGCTTCTGCTGTATGCTTTAGTGATTCATTGTTGTAAAACTGCATTGATCATTCATTTATATAATTTTTATCATACGTATATGACACCCATCTCTCTCTCATTGGTTGTCACGATGAGTTTAGCCATAGCTAACTAAAATTTGCAGCACTTGGATTGAACTCTGTTGGGCTTCTCACTGGCATTTGTTTCCCAAGAGGTATGAGCTGTAGTATGAACATTTCTAATTAATGCAGTATCTTTCTTAAAAAAAATAATCTTTTTATTTGATGACATTCACATACTGCCAAATAAATCATAAGGAGTAGTTTCGTATTCAAAAGCTAACTTTAATTTTCTATAACTTATGATATGTTTGTTAGGTCGGATTGAAATGTAACGGTATTATTATTATTATCATCATCATCATCATCATAAATGAAGGTGTAGATTACATAATAAAAATTATGTTGTCAAATGCATTTTGGATTGACTCAACTTACGTATGATAAAATGAGGATTACATCATTTGTCATACATAATTATTATTATATTTTTCTAATGTATTTACTATCAGTTTTGCCTAACCATAATGATGACATTGGAATATGATTCATTACATTGTTAGATTACATTACATTCCAATTTGTCGTAACAAACGCAGCCTTAAAGAATGTGAATGAATGGGATATTATTCCTCAAGATTTGTTTTTGAAAATGAATCAAAACATGTTTTATTCATGATTTGATGATCGAAGACACTGGCAGCTCATCAGATTGCCGTTAGCAGACCAAATTTTGATCGGTACAATACAAGATCTTATTTGCTTCCGGATTCTCATGCTCAACATGAATCGGAAGATTATGGATAGAGGGGTTGAGTTTTGGTCTCTGGTTCAAATATTACCCAGATATAAATGAAAGGGAATTTGAGGAAAATGAAAAATGTGAGGCATTTCTAATAAAACTCATATTTTCAGCAATGATTCTGATCTCAAAACAAACTTAATAAAGATAGTAAGAATATGATCATGAGAGTACCCATTACGCGAAACAATTTTTATGAACAGCAAAAAGAAGATAGGGGAAGAATAGTTGCATGTACAAAAGAAAAAGGTCCGTGTGCCAAGTGAACTTGGGGTCAGACAAAGCAATCCCACATTATCAAACATAGTGGGATCTGCTAAAGTGCACAGCAATATCAAGCTTACTCTTTTTGCTGCAACACTGAAACGAAGTTTCTTTTCTTCTACCTTTTTTCTTTAGTAATGTCTCTGCTCATGTGCAAGCTTACTCTTTTTGCTGCAACACTGAAGCGAAGTTTCTTTTCTTCTACCTTCTTTCTTTACTGATGTCTCATTTTTACCCTTTATTTTTGTGCAAGTGAAGTAGATGCAGCTTCTTCCAAAATTAACCTTCTGGTAATACGCAAAATAACTACTGGATGAGACCTCTTTTCATATTCTGCAACTTATTATCATCAAGAATTATACAGATCTATAAACTATAATCACAACTTGAAGAACATATTCCACGTTCATGATTTGCTTATAAACTCTCCATACTTGAAAGAAAGCAGCCATTAAATAAAAATAAACAATATACAGAGAACAAAATTCAGGCCGACCTCACTTAGAGAGGTCTCACAAAATCTTTCGTAGTTATTCAAAAAGAAAAAAGAAAGAAAAGGAACAAAACAAACATCTGGACAAATGACCCTGTCCTCAAGGTAAAATTGGGAAAAAAAAAATTGTTCCTTTCTATTCTTCCGAAGCAGAAGCAGGATCTTTCAAGCATGCCCTCATGATCTCTCCGAGCTTAGCGCACGCATCCGGGCAAAGCTGCATTGCCTGCATGTAATAACAACATTAAAACGGTGCCATCAAATGCACAAAAAAACTGAATAAAAATCATGCTGTTATTCGATTCTCGTATTGAGGAAATAATCGCGCCAAATCGAATGAGAAGCTTGGCAAAGAAAACATATCATATGGCAGATATGCAATTTGGTAAACATACCTCATTAATATTTGAAGTTGACCACTCTCCTGTAATAGTTAGCTGAGTAACCTCATAGCGAGAAGGCATACAAGTAATCATTAGGCTTCCTTCTTCCAGAATAGGATCAATGACAAGGTTTTTCCCTAGACAAGACTAAGCACAATGCATTAATTCGAGAAGTCAACCAAAGTGATACCGGATTTAAATAGAATTGAAGGAAACTAAACAAACAAACAACAAAATGAAAGATAAGAGTTCACCACCCAAGAGATAACACCAAAGGGATATAGAATATCACCACCCAAAGAATTAACACAAGGGATACAGAACTATAGGAATTCACCACTCTAAGGATTATACCAAAGAGATACAGAATTACAAAAAGGAGAAAACTCTCTTCTAAAAGCCAAAGGCTGATTTCAATTTATAAACTCAAGTCTGATTTTTCAACTTACAAACACAAGTATTTATAGAGCTTAGAACAACTCTCTAAGCTTAGGACAAGCAAGAAAACAAGGCATAAAACATACAAGCAAACAATCCCTAAAACATGCAAGGAAACAATCCATAAAACATGCAATGAAACAATCCTTAAAACAAGGAAGGAGACAATCCCTAAAACATGCAAGGAATCAAGAAAAAGGCCAAAAGAAGAATACAATCCCGGAATTTCAGGAGGACCTAACTTGCAGAATTCAAACGGTCATATCTTCTTCTACACATCTCCAAATGGGCTTAAACTTATTGGGTTGGAAAGATGACATCTTGACCTTCAATTTAGGCTTAAGAAAGTCTCAAAAAGCAGATCGTTTGGGCCTGTTATGATGGGCCTAAATCTAATAGACTGTTGCATCCGAATCTTCTTCCACTTTGGGCTTGGACCTTGCACCTTGCTTAGTTGATAAGAGATTTTGTTATTTTTTGTTGGGCAGGCCTATGTTAGGTTGGACATACCCATTTCATGAGGCCTTATTTGTTAGGTTAAAGGTTGTTGGATACACCTGTGTCACCTTCTTCCAGAATAGGTTCAATGACAAGGTTTTTCCCTAGACAAGACTAAGCACAATGCATTAATTCGAGAAGTCAACCAAAGGAACAAAGATAAATGAAATTCTTTTAAAAGAGGGAATCGGTAATATAGCTAAGATTATCTTCGAGTCAAAAGAAGATCTATCTGTAATACTGACAGATTTTCTTATAAAAGATTAATGAGGCACTTCAGAAGATAACTTGAAAAACATGCAATATATTTCACGTGGCAGTAAAATTACCCACATCTAGCAAGTTAGTAGGTCAAAAGTTTGATTGACTGAAGTTAAAAAAACAAAAACCATAGTCTGCTTAAAACACATACTTGAATTAATCACTTTTTTTGCCTGTGAATCTGATACAATGATCACCGCCTTGATGCCATCAAAACAACCACACTGACCATACTGTTGCCGCTACCAATTCCAATGCCAGTACTCGCTTGCACTATTGTAGACTCCAAAACCGTTGCTACTGCCAACCCCTTCAATCTCTTTTATCTTCAATGGTTTCACCATCACCTTAAAGTAAAAAAATTCCGCATTCTATTGATAATGATATCACCACATAGAATCAATTCTGTTGTGGACCAGAACGACCACACCATTATTGTAAATATTACAAATGCAGTCGTATTATCTTTAGGACATTATTTTGATGCATTTTGACAATATACTACTTTACCAAAGTTCTAAACACGACCTTTAAAAAAATTGAATTATTGTCCGTAGCTCGTATCAAATGTTGCATGATTCTTTAAAGAAAGAAAGTATACCGCCACAATCAATTTTCACATTAGAATATCACTTTCACTAATTGATCATGTGCTAAATAATTAAATCCAAACACTACCTAAGAAGAGTTACAAATTATACATTTGGCAGACACAAATCGCAGATGACATGGGTACTAGAAAATGAAACGGAACTCTTTGCCTTATGATCCCAGGTGAGTCCATTTTGATATTGGTTAATTACCAGATGCACCATTAATGGATTTTGAGATATTCATCCTAAGCAGTCAAAATTCTATATATTTCTTTAATTCATTGAGTGAACCTGCAATGATTCATATCCCACGTCAGTAGTGAAATGGAGAAAGCCATATTATTTATGTAAAGCCTTATAATTTCAAAAGCAATTTGACTTAACACTTATGATTGATGAGTTCGGAGTGTTGTACATGATATCAAACCTAACCGGGACCTACGAATATGTGAATGTGATATTTGTAACTCCCAACAAAAATCGAATGTAATCACTAAGTTGAAAGTCGAAAGAGTCATTGTCACACACAAGCAGTAGGTAAATATTCTTCCTATGTCTGCCTCGATCATGAATACCAATAATATTCTTTTCCCATATATAATATAATATTAAATATATAATCAATAAAATTATTTATGGTATATATAATTATATATTAAAAATAATATAATGTTATTAAAAGAAGTAAATATATATTATAATAATATCATAATATAATATTAACTTAATATAGTTATGTTATAGCATATTACGTTATTATACTAAAAATAAAATTAATATAAAAGCTAATTTGAGTTTTCTATTAATATGTGATAATCCTAAGATGAAGATATTTTAATAAAGATTTTATTTTAATTTCAGTATGTTAACAATTCAACCAAACATTGAATCATAATGGTAACAATTATTTGTGACCCAAATCAAACTCAAGAAAACGAAATGGTCATTAAATTCCAATCCAATTCTATTTTGAGGCAATTTCAATTTTACTTCGTCGAAATTCAATTCCGTTGAAAATATGTTAATTGAACAAGGGATTAATTAGTTTGTTATAAATTGATTAAGTAGTTAGTTAATTAGGACTGGTAGTTCGGTTAATCTTTATAATTATTTCATAGCCTATATAAGGCATTGTACACTATTTGCAGAATTAATAAAAAAAATTTTAGTTTGTAATTTTTCACTTTTCTCTATTTCTTTCTCAGTAGTTTGGTTACTAACAATTAATTAGTGTCAATTATCTTCATCTTTTTTATAATTCACCATCAAATTCATCTTTATCTTCCTTACCACCAAGAATCATCATCCCACCCAAATCTTGTCCGTAACGTTTGGTGCTTTTATTGTACCCGATTCTTGAACTTCTATCATTCTTGAATCAATTTACTCATCTCCCTTGATTTCTTCCATTCTTCTAGTTTTTTTCAATTCAAATTCATGGAGCGGTTATTCCACAAATACAACTCATTGGTTTTTTTTGCCTATCTGCAATGCAACAATAAAATTTACATGATCCAATAATCCCACAAATTGAAAAAATTGTTTTCAAAGAGCTGAAAATGATCCAAAGTATTGATTTGAATATTTTTGATTTTGATAATCATGATCCTACACTACTACAATAACAAAAAGAAATGATGTGACTTGGTTTGGTCGTGGTTAGTATTAAGAAAATTTAAAATTCTTTTTATTCTTCCTTTGTCATCTCAACAAAATGAAGGTTGTGTCTAATTTAAAATATGAAATAACGAAATTTTGCCCATATTAAAAAAAGCTGCAAGTTCAAATCGAAGTGCAAAATCAAAAGATTGAACCACTTCGATTTAAACAAAACATGCAAGAAGCACAAAAAGTTGCAACAAGGCCTTCGATGAGATTAATTACAAGGTTGCAAAATTCGAAAATTTTCTCATGGAATTGTATAGGAAATGAATGGAGGATGTGGCGAAGATCAACCAAAAAAACAATTTCAAAATCTGGTTATTGTTGGTGGGCCAATGAAGAGGTCCAAAGTCATACAACTTTTGCTTGACTATTTAAATGGGAAAGGTCTTTGCAACATCATTAACATGGATGAAATTGTATTGATTGAGATTTATGATGTCTTTGTTTTTGGTATTGATTTGATTGAATACTTAATTGATATTTTTAAATATGTATAAAAGCAATTCGTGATTTATAATGAAATTGATTATTAAAATTAAATTTTAAAAACAATGATTATTTGATGAACATAAAATAATATAAATAAAAATGAAATTAAAAAACATGTTAATTGAACAAATGATTAATTAATTTGTTAAAAATTAGTTAATTAATTAGATGGATAGTTAGCTGATCCTAATAATCATTTAATAATCTATATAAAGCATTCTACATCAATGAAAAAAATATATATTTAATTTATAATTTTTTTCAAAATTTTTCCCAGGGTTTGATAGCTAACCATTCATTGGGCAACTATCCATCTTCATCTTTCCTGCCAGCAAGAAATATCATCCCACCCAAATCTTGTCCATAACACAGCCCCACCATTTTCACCAGGTTTTGCTTCGCAGCTTCTTACAATAACTTCAACCGTAGCCTCTGGGTGCTATGTCTTCTCTCTATAATTATATGTTGGTGTATGTAAACATATACACTGTTCATTTGCAGGTGATAGTTTTGTCTTTGCTCTTGAACAGAAAGAATAAAATGATTTCAACGGTGAAGGAAGAGAAGAATAAGGCATGAGGATCAGTACCCATAAACAAAGATCACTCTTTAATGTACTATCTAATTAAAGATCTAAATCTCGTTCTGTAAAGATGTAAATGAGGTTTGCACTTCCTGTACCACAGTATCATTTGAATTCGCTTTCTAATCTCTCTTAGTTCTATCATGTATCTTTTTGTAGAGTGAGTGTGTTTGGAAACTGAAAATTTTCAAAGGGAAAGTTAATAGAAAAATTAATTTTGGGTCTTAATATTCCTTTTGGTTTTTGTTTTGGGTTGGCATGAATTGAAGAGCTTGATCTAGTCAAACAGTGAAAATGATTTTGCAAAAGTCGAAAGTTTTTAGCAAATTTCGCTGGTTCTCATTATTTTATCAGCCATTTAATTTAGTGTTAATGTCAGTTCTTTTGACAGAACCAATTGAATTGGGCACATTCCCTCAACAATTCGGTACATCTGTAGACGTTATATCACCAAGAGAGCTGAACTGCACTGTGTTCTAATCTGTTTCAATGTGAAAGTCGGTTCTTTGGCTGCTTTATTTCGTTAGATTTGTTGCATGGAAGGTGAAATTTTCTCCTATGCTTAGTTTTTGAGCATAACGTTGATGTGAATTTTTGTTTATTTTATTCAAATTTACATTATGTTATCATGGTCATATGTTTGTTTGCTCTTTTTTCTTTTTGTGTGATACTGTTCTTTAGTTTGATTTCTAAAATACTGCATATTTCATTTCCTGAAATAGTAGTTCTCAATTCTGGGTCATCAAATCATAGTTCTCTCATTTTTGCGCTTAAAATGCTCGGTAAAATGACTCAAACAAAATAACATGCCTACATTAGGACTCAAAACGTACGCTGCAAATGCGTGCATATATAAGCCACTGTGTATTTTCTTGTTTCCTTTCTAGGATTTCAAGAAACAATGTTTAGGACTGTTTAGTGGTGACTGATTTATTATGCTATCGGAATTCTAATCATGCCTTCATTTACATGACATGACATTCTAGCCTTGTTTCTTTCAGTTACTGGGATTAAAAGCACTCCCATATAGAGCTGAATGGTGAAGAATGTTTGTCTAGCTAGCAAAAATAGTTCAAATATTCACCAAGAAAACTTTCTGATGTAAGACTTGTGGCATTGAGTTGAATGGGAGTTCAAATGAATGTTTGCAACTTTTGACAATTTATTGGATTTAGAGATCTTACAAGAGAGGCTCAACAGTTTTGGGTCTGAAGTCTGGACATGACTTGATGTTAGATGATGGCTGCATGAACTGAAACTTTTAGACAAAGCACAGTTGCATGCAGTAATATATTAGCAGAAACATTACCCTTGAATAAATGGGTTAGTTTTTAACTTTTGGGGGCAGTTTGAATTTCTTCTAATTGTATGACTAATACCAAAATTGATGGTAATATTTCTTACTTGGTTAGTTGCAGGTGCAAAGGAAAATTGTGGTAGAAGTGGCCAAAAATCCTGTCAGTTTCTTTTGCTGCTTCGGAGGGTGATAAATTGCTAGCTTCTTTGCTTGTTCCTGCTTATCTGGGGACATTTAGATGTAGATTTCTCTCTGCTTCATTTCCAATTTAAGAGACAGTATTAAAAAACCTCTTAGAAACCTTTACAACAATGCTTGTCAAAAAATTTCTCTCTAATAATGTCACCAATTTGAGATGCCTTTCATCGCTGTCATCACACATACTTACGGTTGGGGACATTTTAAAGGAAAGAAGGATATTCTCTAGCGAAGATGTTCTTAAATATTCTAAGGTCAGTCATGACTCCAATCCCCTTCATTTTGATTCTGAATATGCTCAAAATGCTGGGTTTGAGGATCGACTTGTTCATGGGATGCTTGTTGCTGCTCTATTTCCTCGCATCATTGCCTCTCACTTTGTAAGTTACGACTCTACTCTTTAACTTTTCTGACTTCTTTTGAGTAGAATAGTTCATTGTTCTATCTGATCATTGGAAGACTATGTGACCACACAAATTAATTGGGTTTAGTTAACTAAAAAGTATATATTAAAGTCGGTTGAACTGAATTTGTTGCATGAAGAAGAATTTTTTTAACAAAAGGAAACAGACGGAGGGAAAGGGAGAAGAAATCAGAACTATGGTACAAGTACTTTCTGTTTTGGTTGGGATTTGGAAGTGGAAGATGGGATTAACTGTGAATCCCCATACCGGATATTATTTATTTGTGGATTCTGTCCCTCCACGTTTATCCAGTAGAAGTCCTGGAAAACCTTGTATCAACACTTTTTTTATTTGAAGGTTTTGAATGTTATGATACTTTGTAGCCTGGAGCTGTATATATGTCCCAGAGCTTGCATTTCAGGTTACCGGTTTACATTGGAGAAGAAATTGTTGCTGAGGTTCAAGCTACTACTTTAAGGAAAAACAAGAAGAGATACTTGTAAGCTACATCACCAAAGGGGTTCCTCATTTTGTAAACTAGGGGCTGATTTATGGCCTTCTATTTACCTGGATATTTGATTGTATGTTTCAGAGCAAAATTCTCAACAAAGTGCTTCAAGAATGGTGAATTTATTGTAGTTGATGGTGAGGCCACGGCAATCCTACCAAGTCTAGACTGTAAATCGTAATTGCAATTCAATTACTCAGCATCTTGAAGCTGCCGTTCGTTTCTTAGTTTTGATTGGTTAATGCGTTAATTAACATAGCTATAGCTACTTTGGTGTGGATTGAGTAATGCTTTAAATTGAGATTAAAATGTGTGCAGTTTTTTTTTTTTTTTGGATAAAAAAAATAGGTGCAGTTTATTGTTTAACACCATGCGCACAGGCTTTTGAACCATATACCTGTTCAAACGAGGTTAATAAATACTAGGTGAAACATTTTGTCCAAGTTCTGAACGATCTTTGTTTGACTATTTATATTTTTTGCTGTACTTTTTGCCTGTAAAAGATTTTTCCCAACACATAATTAGCAAAATAAACCAGCTTTGGCATAATTTAAAGTATACTGTTTCAGTTAACAAAACCGAATATTAGTATTGTTCTACCACGCTCCCTAATACCCATCTCCCACCGTTCAAATAATATCACTATGGAAGGCAAGCAAGCTTTGATGAGGTCCACGTTCTGCTCTTCTTGCAAGCTAGTTGTTTTCATTGGTTGGACCCTTCTCTCTGTTGGATGGGTGAAACTGAATTCTGATGGAAGCCTGCTTCAAATTCTGCTGCTGGCAGGGAATACGTTGCCACGGGTAATGGTGATTGGCTTTCAGGTTCCTCTGCTAATTTGGGCTCTACCTCAGTTTTAAATGCAGAGCAGTGGGGAATTTTTCTTGGCCTCTCACTTGGCGACTTGGGTACAAATTGGTGGAGTGGGGATTCCCTAGTAGCTCTTGAGAAGGTTCGTCGCCCCCTTCTTCTGAGCCTCACTGCACGCTCATCCATGCATGTAGAGAGCTGTTTCAGTGTTCAGAGTACCATGCTCGACGTGAATACCTGTGCAGACTAGCTTGCCAACTATGGCTTCAAAGACCGAAAGATTCTTTTCCAGACTCAAGTCTGCGGGATTTTCCTAAACCAAACCTACTTCTTACTGTAAGATAATTTTTTTTTGTACATCTGACTGTGGGATTCCACGTCGGCTAACTTTTACCACCAACCTTCCATGTCTGTTAGTGTGAAGCTTGTATAAGTTTATTCCCTCTTCCACAATCAACCTCACAGGATCAGGCAAAGAACTCCTGCAGATGCATAAAGCACACAAAAAATTATTGTAACCGAAAAACAGGAACAAGACGAGGGGAAAAAAGGCACATGGAACATTGTTATTTCTTCTTTCACAGAGAAAGATCATTAGTCATATTCAACATAGAAATTAATGGTGGTAAAAAAAAAAAAAGTCTACTGTCTTAGATAATGAAAGTAAGATCTCACTGCCCAGAAAATACTGTTATCATCACAAGAGAGCTAAAAAGTAGGCAATTTCAGAAATAGAAGCTCACCTGTCAAAATGCACGACATTTAGAGCTCTATGATGATCTAAGTAGATTTAAAATTCCAAAGTGTATGAATAAGTTTGCAAGTCATCATCAGTTGATCTCCGTAGAGCTGCTTTGGTAGATAGCAAGCTGAGTTCAGTAGAAGACCGGTTTTATCACTTATTTCAATGTTTCAGACTTTTCAGTTGGCTAGACCTGTTTTGCACATTTTCCAGTGTAAACTTTCAGTTTTGGTGATCCACGCACCTCTCTCATTCCACTTCTTCTAATAGCGTGTTGGTCAGTACTAAAAATTTAAGAACCTCATAATTTGTTTCTTTCTAACGCTAAGACCTGAAGCACGTGATTTATCAATGCACAAAAGAATTTGGAGACTATCATATAGGGTAGTCTATTGGTCATGAGTAACAATAATAATAAGTATAAAATGAAAGGGCAAAATAAGAGAGTACTTTTATCTTATTCTTCTTTCCAAGATGAGCATATCAGCATGGATGTAAAAAATCACAGGAAAAAAAATTAAGATAATATGCAATTTGTGCAATATTTCTGCAGTCCTTTTGTAAACCCATAATGTAGAACCACTAATTGAAATGACTCTCGTATGTATTGGGAAGACAATAAAGGGCACAAACAATTGTTGCTTAAAAGTGACGAGGTGAAAAACAAAACTCGTCTATTAAAAATAATCAATAGCTCATGCTATAACAATAGCATAAAGAAATAATATAACACACTCGCATGTGCACACACAAACTTGAATGAAGAACAGTGGTCTATGCATTCCCTCTAAAGCTTTTAAAATCCAAGCATGTAGAGACACAAATGAAGGAATGCCATCGCAATCATTCCACTTTTTATTTTTTCGCTTCTATGGAATTGAAGTAACACTCGCACGCGCGCGCACACACTTGAATGAAGAACAGTGGTCTATGCATTCCCTCTAAAGCTTTTAAAATCCAAGCATGTAGAGACACAAATGAAGGAAAGCCATTGCAATCATTCCACTTTCTATTTTTTCGCTTCTATGGAATTGAAGTAATAAGAAAGTCCTTGATGGGCTGGGTGACTTTTGATTTGCTAATTGCAATCATTCCACTTTCTATTTTTTCGCTTCTATGGAATTGAAGTAATAAGAAAGTCCTTGATGGGCTGGGCGACTTTTGATTTGCTAACCACACATTTGGTTCGAACTTGAATTAGGTGGAATAGAATTGTGATTCCACATGGAATAGAATTTAGGTGGAAAAGAATTGCAATTCCACTATTGTGTTTGGTGGTGCATGCAGAATAGCTAATTCTATTTCAATTCTAACGCTTGGTTGGATGTGTAGCTCGAGGTTTCAACCCAAGAGGGGGGGTGAATTGGGTTTTTAAAAACTTTTCGCGGAATTAATATAAGTTTATAAAAACTAATAAGCAACAGATAATAAATATAAGTAATGAGCTGTAAATAAAAAGTTTAAGGAAAGATGATGCAAACACAGTTATACTGGTTCGGCAATATCGGATTCGTTCCGACCCTACGTCCACTCTCTTCAAGGAACACCTTGAAGTAATCCACTAAGAAAACTTAGTCGCACAACTTAGCCGGGTGTTGCACAAACCGTACACAAGCAAATTACAGGAATTGCTTAAACTGACAAATCCCCTTCCTTTCGGAAGTTTCCCCTTCCTCTCCGAAGTAATCCCTTTACAAAGATGGTGTAAAGTAAAAGGTAGAGAGACAGCAAATGAAAGCTTATTACAACAGAAATGTCTCTCTTTCAAAGTAAAGCTTGAAGAAATGGCTCAACAAGATTATTTCAAAGCTTTTTGTGTTTCAAGAGTATAAAAACTTGATTATGTGAGATCAACTCTTTTTGAATATGTGCTGCATATATTGAATGCTTAACTGAATGGGTTTATATAGCAATCAATTAATATGGCCGTTTAGGACTTTAATTTGAAAAAGATTTACTTTAAAACGTTCAGATTTGGAGTCCAACGGTCATATTTTTGAATTACCAGTCGACTGGATCGAGATACCAGTCGACTGGGTTCACTTGAAAAATACTCGATTTCAGACCTTCTGGGTATCCAGTCGACTGGTATATATCATCCAGTCGACTGAGGACTTTCTGGCCATTTTACCAGTCGACTGGGTTGATTCATCCAGTCGACTGGAAACTTACTGGTCAAAGTACCAGTCGACTGGGTTGTTTCATCCAGTCGACTGGGTACCTTCTGACCTATATACCAGTCGACTGGTATATGTACTCAGTCGACTGGGTTGTCTTCCAACCCAGTTTTCCTTCTGTTTTTCATCCAAAACATTTTAAAAATAATGGTTTTAGAAAAACTTTTTGTGTTTGAGCCATTGAACAAGCTAATACAATGTATGAGTGAGACTTACATTGGTTCTAAACCTTAAGACCTATACTAGATCTTTAGTCTTCACTTGATACTTGATTTGGTTCGAGTTTTTGCACTTTGTTCCTTGGTTGAATGTGTTTGATACTTAATACAACTTAGTTTAAACATGTTAGTTAAATAACAGTTGTGTTTTGCCATCATTAAAATACGGGCGAGGGTCAACAATCTCTCCCTTTTTGATGATGACAAAACTAATAATGTAAAAACAGTTTTAAAAACTAAGTGATAGGATTTTACAAAAATTTGGACAGAGTCTCCTCTGTTTTTCGAGTAAAACCACCCTGTAAACAAGCAAACACAGTTCATATTTCTTTCAACCAATCCAGAATCAAACTCAACCAATCAATAAACACTTTAGCAAAGTTATGGAGCAACACTCCCCCTAAATCTATGCATTGGTCGCGTTTTACTTAGATTTTCTTGTTTTTCTCGTTTTTCTCCCCCATTTTGACAACAGTAACTAAAGGGGGCATAACATAAAAAATAAGCTACTTAGCTAATACAGTCAAATAGAGTATAAGAAAACGAAGTTGTACGCGAAGATTTGGCTTCATTCGAATTTCGAAAGCCTTCCCGGGAAGAACCGGAAGTTTTTCAAGCGTATAAGCATTTTATAACAGTTTTAGTGACCAAACAGAGTTTTAAAACAGTGCTAACATATCACAAATAGCGTAAATAAATGCAAGAAATATGGCTAATAGTAATACATCATCATAGAGAAAAAGTCAATACAATCAGGGCTTCACAGAGCCATAACTAAGAAAAAATAGTACATGAGATGTCTGTGCTATGTGATAAGAACTGAAAAATCACTAAGTACAAATAAAAGATAGAGACTCAAGGTGCGGGAGAGTCCGAGCTGTCACGAAGAAGTTCCCTAATCTCAGCTAGGGAACCCTCGGTGTGCTCTCGATGTAACTTGAAGTCGTCCCGTAGGTGGTCTATGGAGGAGCTCAGTCTCTGGTAATCAGACTGCATAGACTGAAAACCAGACTCCATCGTCATCTAGAGACTTGTGATAGCTCGTAGGATGTCACCGTAACCAGTCTGACCAGTACTCGAGTCACCAATGGCAGGTGCTCGAGTATTCGTCTCCATCTCAGCAGCCGTATCAACATCCTCATCACTGTCGCTCGCATCCTCTCGGATCCTTAGGTGCTTTTCGACCTTCGGATAGAGGAATCCTTCACGAACAGTACATCCCATCTTCTTCAGAGATCAGATGTTGATGATGTCCGTCAATCCGATATCCTGAGCCTCGGAGGCAGGCAAAGGTACCCGGAAGTACTGGAGGATGAGCGTAATGAGCATCCCATAAGGAAGACACCCGGAGTCGTTTGCTTCGCTGTTTATCATATTGGCGAGCAGCAGAGGATATATATTGAAGTAGTGCCCAGATTTTAGGCACCAAATCAATACCGTATCTATTTTAGATAGATACCCTCGACTCCCGAGTCTCGGGTGGATGGTCCAACTAACAATCAACTGAAATATCTTTGAGTCGAGGGGCAAGTCATTACATGTGTGAAATGTAGTGGGTCTGTACACATAGTTAGGGTCGCCCCTGACTATCCGACAGGCCTCCTCAACTTCAAAGTTGTCTGGCCATCCATCCAGACTCCATTGAACCCCCCTTATAGGGATTCTCAGAATGCTCATCAAGAGGTCGGTGTTGACCTCAAACTCCAAACCGCTAATTCTGGTTCTGAATCTCAGAGCCAGAGGACTGGGTTTCACCAAGTTAGCATAGAACTGGTGAATCAGTTGCGGGTAATATTTTTCATGAATTCTGACCAGTGGGGTCAGATTTATTGCCTCAAAGGCTGGTAGAATATCGAAATTACCATGGCGAATAGAATCAAAATCAACGACTCTACCCGTCATGATTTTCTTGTGACGGATTATAGAATTATACCTCTTATGAGCCGCTGGGCTGTAAAACAGAGTCTGCTCCAACTCTGTTCTGGGCTCCTTGCTGGATGAGCCTGCTGCTCCCTTCCCTTTTGACTCTGAAGCCTAAGGTTTTGAAGACCTTAGCTTTTTAGGCGCATTAGGTCCACTTGTTGTGAGTTTTATACGGATTTTGTCACTCATTTTGGAGAAATCTGGAGTTTTTGGAAAAAGTAATTTTGGTAAAAATGAGAGATTTTAACCGTAGAAAGTTAAAAATCTCTTTAGGAATGAGTAGATCGGTGTGTTTAGAAGGGATTTGGATGGTTTTTGGATCAAAAAGATGAATTTTTCTAGAGAGAGAAAGCTTGGGCTCTTTGAAAATGGCGTAAAAATGGCGAAAATGAACAGTCCCTTTTATAGAATCGCGATACCAGTCGACTGGGGTTGATATACCAGTCGACTAGATCCCCTTGAAAAGATGAACAATTTCTTTACCAGTCGACTGGGTAAACGTACCAGTCGACTGGGTAAACTGGCAGTGAGTTACCAGTCGACTGGGCTATCTTTACCAGTCGACTGGAGGACAAGAGTTTTTCAAAAAATTGGCTCCAAACGGGATTTGATCTTATAGACGACTGGAGAAGACTTACCAGTCGTCTGGAGTATTTGGCAGAGAATTACCAGTCGATTGGGTCACATGTTCCAGTCGACTGAACCCTTAGTAAAATTTTCAGTCTTGAATTTTTAGCACGAATTTGTTTATCTATGACATTTTTTAGTGAAGGAAATAATTAAACAATGATTAATACTCTTTCACTCAATGTCAAACTTGAAAATGATGAAATAAGATGCAATCAAACATTCAGTTTATCTAAATCAAGCAATCCCATCAACATTCTAATCTTACAAAAACTAGCTTCACTTAAGGGTTTTGTAATAATATCAGCTATTTGATCTTCTGAAGGAATGAATTCCAATCTTATATCACCTTTTTGAGCATGGTCTCTTAGAAAATGATGTCTAATCTCTATATGTTTGGTTCTAGAGTGCTGAATAGGATTTTTGGTTAGGTTGATGGCACTAGTATTATCACAAAATATAAGAATATTTTTGAGACTCATGCCATAGTCTTCTAGTTTTTGTTTCATCCTTAATTTATTTCTATATACCCATTTAGTTCCAATAATTGAATGATCTTTAGGTCTTGGAACTAGTTTCCAAACATTGTTTCTCTCAAATCGATTTATCTCTTCCTGCATTGCAATTAACCAATCATTATCTTTTTCAGCTTCTATAAATGTCTTAGGTTCTACTTGAGACAAATAAGCTACAAAATTGCAAATATTTCTAATGGAAGAGCGAGTTCTTACCCCTTGTGAAGGATCACCAATTACTTGACCAATTGGATGATGATTTACATACATCCAATCCTTGGGTAGATTTTCCTCTTGTTGACTTGAGGATGGTTGGTCCAAATTGGGAGTTGTCATCCCTTCATTTGTTTGAGAAGAACTCATTTTTGGGTCAACAATGAGAGTAGGAGTTTCCATTCTTGGAATAAAATCTGCATCATCTTTAAAGGAAACTTCTCCACTACTCATTGGGTTAGATTCATCGATAGTTACATGCACAGATTCTTCTACTACTAGAGTTCTCTTATTGAAAACTCTATAAGCCTTACTAGTAGTTGAATATCCTAAAAATATCCCTTCATCGGTCTTAGAATCAAATTTACCCAAGTTAGTTTTATTGTTATTTAAGATGAAGCACTTACTACCAAAGGCACGAAAATAAGAAATATTGGGCTTTCTCCCTTTCCATAGTTCATATGGTGTTTTATCAAGCAAAAGCCTTATCAAAATTCTATTTAAAATATAGCAAGAAGTATTCACGGCTTCAGCCCAAAAATATTTTGGTAAATTATTTTCACAAAGCATTGTTCTTGAAAATTCTTTTAGAACTTTATTTTTCCTCTCAACAACTCCATTTTGTTGAGGAGTTCTAGGAGCTGAAAAGTTGTGATTAATTTCATTTTCATCACAAAATTTTGAAAAGCTTTGATTTTCAAATTCTTTGCCATGATCACTTCTTATGTTTGAAATACAAATTCCTTTTTCATTTTGTACCTTTTTGCAAAATTTTTCAAATCCTTTGAAAGCTTCATCCTTATAAGCAATAAAAATAACAAAGGTATATCTTGAATAATCATCAACAATAACAAGAGCATATTGATGGCTACCTAGACTAATGGTACTAATTGGACCAAATAAGTCCATATGCAAAAGCTCCAAAGGTCTAGTAGTTGAGACTACATTTTTTGCTTTAAAAGAGATCCTAGTTTGTTTTCCCATTTGACAAGCATTGCAAATTTTGTCTTTTTCAAAATTGATTTTAGGAAGTCCAATAACTAAATCTTTTCTTGAAACAATTTTTAGCAAATTCATGTTTACATGACCAAGCCTTCTATGCCATAGCCATTGATTTTCACTAAAAGCAGGAAAACATTTTTCATTATCAGAATGCAAGGATTTCAAATCAACTATATAGACATTTTCATGTCTATGGCCAATGAATTTGATCTTGTTGCTCTTGATGTCTATAACTAGACAATGAGAGGTCTCAAATGTGACTTTGTATCCTTTGTCACATAATTGACTAATGCTAAGTAAATTTGGCTTAAGGCCTTGTACTAGCAATACATTATCTAAGGTTGAGAAATCATTACCGACTTTTCCATGCCCGATGATCTTTATTTTAGTATTGTCTCCAATGGTCACAAGTCCACCATCTCTTAGAGTTAGCTCATTGAATACGCTTTTATCACCGGTCATATGCTTCGAGCAACTGCTATCAAGGTACCAACAGTTATCTTTCTCCTTGGTGTGAAGGAAAATCTACATCACACAAGGATATACAATGGCACTTTTAGGTACCCAAAATTTCTTGGGTCCTTTGGGGTTAGTCCTGGAAAATACGGTTCCTTTTGGGACCCATACTTTCTTAACATGAGGTGCTCTATGAACAAGTTGATGATACATAGTCCTAGCATGATAGTCATAGAAATTTCTAGGATGTCTTACATGTGAATTCCTATAAACCTTAGGATAATAGTTCCTAGGATACATGTTTCTATGGTAAGGAGTATGAAAATTCATGTCATTTCTATAAAGAGTATGATGATGCATTCTAGGATACCCATGATGATTATTCCTAGGATGAGCACGAGCAGAATGCATTCTTTGATTATACACATTGTTCCTAGAATGAGTATGATAATTATTTCTAGGATGTGTATGAGCATTTCTAGAATGAGCATACATATAAGCATGAGTATTTTTAGGATGCTTCAATATAGTATGATCATTTAAGTTTCTAGACTTTCTAGCATTTATCGAGGGAGTGCTTTTAACAATGCTAGGAGCTTTTGAAGTAGAAGATCCATCTACACAAGAAGCTTTCATGAATAAGCTCTCTTTTGTTTTTTGTTTTCCCAATGGAGAATATCCTACACCAGATTTTCCTCCACTTAATCTTTGGGAAGAAAGCACTTCATCAAGTTTTTCTTTACCAAGCATAAGTCTAGATATAGTGCTGTTTAATTCAGAAATCTTATTTTTCAAATTCTCATTTTCATCTTTAAGAAAGTCTTGAGACAAATCATACAGTAAAGATGATAATTTTTCTTTTTCTTCTCTAAGAATTATCATTTCTTTAGAAAGAGATGATACTTCTTTCTTAAGAACAAAATTTCTAAAATCAAATTTCTTTAATTCTTCATGCATTTCATTTATGACTTCTAGCAGTTCTTCACTACTAGTAACAATATTATTTTTTGAAGAGGGAGAAGATGTTACCTCACTTTCATCATCAATTGCCATCAAACAAAGGTTGGCAATTTCCTCGTATCCGATTTCTTTGTCTGATGACTCATCTTCTTCGTCATCGCTCCAGGTAGTTGCTACTATAGCTTTCTTCTTGAAGCCCTTGTATGGTTTGTTTGAAACCGGACAGTCAGCTTTTATATGTCCTGGCTTCTTGCAGCCATATCACATAAGTGGTTCCCTTTTTGAGGTGGGATCCTTTTAGTAAGGTTTCTTGCTTTTCTTCAAGAACCTATGGAATCGTCTGGTGATTAAAGCCATTTCACCATCCTCTTCACTGCTCTCTGCTTCTTGTTCTAATTCCTTTTCTTTGTTGCTCGTTGAAGCTTTGAGAGCAATTTGCTTTTTCTTCTTCTCATCATCATTGATGATGGGAGTCATTTCTTCCATCTCGTATGTCAATAATGACCCAAGCAGCGTCTCAACATCAAGCTTGTCAAGATTTTTGGCCTCTTGAATGGCTGTCCTCTTTGGTTTCCATTCTGGTGGCAGAGATTTTAAGATTTTTCTGGTTAGTTCAACTTCCTCAATATTCTTGCCAAGCAATTTTAAACCATTTATAATAGTAGTGAATCGTGAGTGCATTTCGGAAATGGTTTCGTTAGGAGACATCTTAAAAGATTCATACTCAGAAATTAGCATGTAAATTTTAGATTTTTTACTTCACTTGTTCCTTCATATGTGACTTGTAATTTGTCCCATATTTCTTTAGCAGAAACGCATGCAGATATTTTGTTATATTCAGAAATATCTAATGCACAATGTAGCATGCTTGTTGCTCTGCTATTGAGAGACATCGTTCTACAATCCTCGTCAGTAAACTCAGTTTTGAGTTTAGACATTGTATGAAGAGTCTCTCCAATAACTATTTCTTTTGAATGAATTTTAGGTCTTTCTTCTATAATTCTCCATAGATTGTAATCTTGTCCTTCGACGAAGATTTTCATTCTATTTTTCCAATAGTTATAATTTGAGCCATTGAACAATGGTGGTCTATTATAAGAATGTCCCTCAGAGTAGCTATTTGCTGCCATTGGATCAACTCTAGGATTTTAAGCCTAATAAAGAGAACGAGGTTCTGATACCAATTGTAGCTCGAGGTTTCAACCCAAGAGAGGGGATGAATTGGGTTTTTAAAAACTTTTCGCGAAATTAATATAAGTTTATAAAAACTAATAAGCAACAGATAATAAATATAAGTAATGAGCTGTAAATAAAGAGTTTAAGAAAAGATGATGCAAACACAGTTATTTTGGTTCGGCAATATCGGATTCGTTCCGACCCTACGTCCACTCTCTTCAAGGAACACCTTGAAGTAATCCACTAAGAAAACTTAGTCGCACAACTTAGCCGGGTGTTGCACAAATCGTACACAAGCAAATTACAGGAATTGCTTAAACCGAAAAATGCCCTTCCTTTCGGAAGTTTCCCCTTCCTCTCGGAAGTAATCCCTTTACAAAGATGGTGTAAAGTAAAAGGTAGAGAGACAGCAAATGAAAGCTTATTACAACAGAAATGTCTCTCTTTCAAA